>JPYR01000489.1:21770-53547 GCA_000775305.1 Belgica antarctica | reverse complement strand
TACGACACCCTCCCAGGACGATTTCATAAACTTTTCTTATAAACAGTCTCGTTTGGAGTACAGAAAAATTAATTTCAAGTTTTTCTCCACAGAACCGAAAATTTCTCATTTTTAATTTATTTTTGTGCAAAAAAGTTTTCACGCCCAACTCGACATTTCATGCGACATTTAGAGGGCCTGACTGTGTTGACGCCAAATCAAAAACTAAAAGCAAATATTCTACGAAATTGAAATTCATTCCAGGCGGCTGACGTCTTCCCAAAGCCAGCAGCATCATTAATAAGATCTTCAATTATTCGGAGACGCACTGAAATTAATTAAAACTGATTTAAATTCACTCAATTAAATTACAGGGAAAAGACAAACTGCATGAATGATAAATGGTCAAGCACCAGATTAGAGAGAACGGCATCGATTGGGGGCGTGCACGGAGTGAGTGGACGTCCCAAAATTCCAAGAAGAAGAAAACTTTTTAAAAAACTTGCCAAGCCGAAAGGCTTAACAGCATACAACTCAAAAAGTTTCGTTTGACTTCAATTTCCTCCAGTATTTTGCCTTTTATTATTGTCGGGTACTGAATATTTTATGCTGCTTTTGAAAGGTCAACAAGTTTATTTTTGAAATATAAGAATTTGTTGGCATTTCGTGTCGGGTGATTGATAATTGTGCGATCTTGTTCAGTTTAGCTTGAAGCAGTTGAAGCACTTGACATTAGCTGTAATATCAATTCGTTTCAATTACTGCAGTCTATCACTTCAGGTGCGTCAACAAAATTCTAAGTTTTCTCAGTGTTTTGTTCCCGTGGATGCTAACAATGTCTGCCTAATGAGAATATTTAAAGCATGAATAGATTTGTTCGGTTCGTGCTCCTCTAATTATACTACAACAACTTTATTCAATTTTATTCATAAAACAGCTGGCTTTTGATTCATAAGATTTGCAATTTCTCATTGAAATTTTACAATTCAATGTTTCATTATCTTAAATTAAAACTCTTTCATTTAAAACAAAACAGTTCAAATTGCAGTTGATTTACTCTAAAGCTCGGTGCGTACATACAAAATCTACATTCTTTTCTAAACAAATAAAACTCGCATTCAAACACCCCCAAGCACACCCTGCCGAAAGCTTCCGACAGCACAACATTTAGGTTTCCATCAATTTATTTTATTATTAATTAAGTAAATTGTTTTAATTCTCCTCCATAAACTTAAACTTGAATATTTCATGCATCGTCCTAAACAAACATTCTACAACTTTTCATCCCACCGCCCTTTTCACCTTGAGATTTTAATGTTACGAAAAACCTCTCAAGTTGTTTTTTATTTAAAATACCTGTCGTTGAAAACTGTCTCGAGTTTTCTTTGAAAATAGTGTCACTAGAGCTTTTGTCTTCATGAAACTTCTTTGATCTATCATCCTTTGATTTTGAAACGCTGCCATGACGTCCATTTCAAATTTGCCTCTATACACAAACTCAATCTCTTGCAATCCCGAGATGTTAGCCGGAAATCATGATCGAACATCATTTTAAGTGCTTATTACTTCTTATCTATCACTTTCTGTGTGTCTGAGGTGCCTAAAATTTCAATCTCAATCACTTCCAGCACTTTACTACAACAGCTCCCAAAAAGCTTCTAATTTATGTTGAATAGCTTATCTGTTTAGATTTGATGTGCACTTTAAATTCTAAACACCATATCCTGAAATATATTCTACGAGTGCTTTTAAATCTTCCCGCCTAGGCTTAGACTTGATTCTATCGCTTTTGTAATTAGCATGGAAATGGCAAACATTTGAAGGAAGCGAACGGTGGCTGTGGCAGTTTTGTAACCGAACTTTGCTTCGTGATTAATTAAACTGCTATTAAGGCGCACAAAACTTGCAGAGCTGGCTGCTTACACTTTGTATATTTATGGTAATATCTCCTTCACCTTCCTCTGATGATGATATGACTACATTTAGATATGCTTTTGAATAATTAGTGAGTCTAAATGTAGAGAAAAGGGCTCTGACCAATTTGCAAAATAGGGATTTAAAGACTTTATTTACTTTGTCCCCACACAAATTTAAATGGATCCTCAAAATTTCCCATTACAAACTACTTTGCTTGCTCTCCCCTGCACAATTGGCGCTACAATTTCCACTTTTGCCACTTTCAACGACACACAAGAAGTAAATATTTTTCCGTTTCTTGACGTTGGAGACGGAAAAATATTTACAATTTAAACGATTTTATTTGTTTGTTACAGAAAAAGCGGAAGAAGAATTTCTCAGGGCGAATGTAAATATTTCTGCTGAAGGATGAACTTTTTGTGTTGTTGATCATTCTCAAAAGAAGGTCGATTTGTCGACAAGAGTACTTAAACATTCGATGACGAACGTTGGAAAGGTTCAAAAGAGTCCAACGAAGCCTTAGAAATTAGTTTAAATTTTTTTGCTTCGTTTCCTGAACAGTTTTTTTTCTCCCCTTCACTGCTGTTCGCATCTTCGCTGTAAATGAATTCTGCAAACCGCTCCGAAGGAAGTGGAAATATTCCACAACAGTCACACACGACGGAGCCAAGCAGTCACTAAAAAGAAGTCAAAATGAAACACAATCTTGAAAATCGACCCAGCATGTACATACAAACCAACACACATGTTCGCCACTAAAGTTCAAGTCGTGCTTCATCTTCTTGTTGCCATATCAATATTGTATAGCTTGTAGTGAGGCGGTAATATGTGTGCAAAAAAGTCGGAAGCGAGTGAACGAAATTATGGCGTTTTAAAAGATTTATAAAATGTTGCAGATTTGAAGCATTAATGCATACACATTCAACATTCAAGCAATAAAGTGTAAGTTCATGCGGGGAGGATTTTATGATGCGTCTCTTCTTTTTTATCGTCGACAGCATGAAGGGCTCAAAGAGAGATTTCCAGCAAGAATGAAACAACAAATAAAGTTCCATATGAATGCATTAAAGGATGGAAAGTTCATAAATAATGTGGATTAAGCATTTTCATTTATAGCGCAGCCTTTGTGGGCTGCTAGTAACCACTCTCTGACGTCACAACGTCGCTCGGCACACTTGCATTGTCATCAACATTTTGTATAGCAACTCATTTTTCTCCTTGTAAGCTTTAACATCTTTGTCAAAGCTTTGCGTAGGCTGTTCAACTAGGGACGCTTGCGGAACACAGTTGTTATTGACATAAGCGTTAGAGATTTGTGTAAATAACTTAGAAACGCTTTCAAAGCTATGCGTTTGGGGATTTGAGAAGTCGTTCGACGAGTCATTTACGTCATTAGAATTTTGTATAAATAAATGATAAAGTTTTAGAAGCTTTTTTGAAAGAAGGTCTAACTGAAGTCATCGGCTGTGCGTCATTTAATTTGTTTAAGTATTAATCTATGCGTGTTTCCAGTTACGTTTGTTCAGTTTTAATTGAAATTGACAGCTTAGCCTTCTTTGGTTGCATGAAAATACTCCAAAACCATTAAAGACAACTTGAAATTTATCAACTTATGAAGCTGTGCATTAATTCAACTGTTGCCTTGTAAATCTCAAAAGTCTAAAACTGTGCTTCCGCTGTGCAAACGTTTATTCATTGAAGTGCTTTACTATATTAGAAAACTTCTACTCAGTTTGACATTTGAAAACCCCCCAATCTTTGAAACTTCCTATTCCACATCACATGCAATGTTTCTCAAAACGTTGTTGATTCAATCTCTGCGCTGCTTTCACGCTTGTAAATTCTGCCTCCATTCCCAGATATATAAACCACATCCATATCCTGCTTTTAAGATTTTACTGCTCGCTCTCTCCACTCGAGCTATAAAACTACAAATTATTTTAATGAATATACTCGAGAAAGCGCAGTATTTTGCAGCAACTTTTGACAAAGATCTTTTGCCTTTTCGGTTCAGTTCTCCGTCCTTGTATACATTGGCCTTCTTTAGGATAAAACACATTGTCGACAACTCTGCACGAGAACGTGCATGGATTTTTTATTATTATTACGCTAAACTTTCTTAATTTTAATTTTCTTCATTTCATAAACACGAAATAAGAGCGGAAAGTTTTCTTCTCCTAGTAACAAAATGTTGATAGTATGCAACCTTATGCACCGACAACTTTACTATTTATGCTTTCTGTGGCTGTACATTTATGGTTAGAAACATATTGAAATTTTAATGAATTTCACTCGAGAAGCAGCACATAAGCGAGAAGTTTTTGTAGCTTAGATTTTTGCGGTGAAACTTCCCAATTGGAAAAGGAAAATTTCTGTTCAGTGATAAAATTAAATTTCATTATTTCTCTTTTTCCACAACGAAGATTTAATTATGCTACGAATCTGAAAATGAATGTGATGTTTGTGTTCTCTATCGCTGCTGCTGCTTCTGCCATTGATTTCTTGTGCTACTCCGGCTTTTCTGTCTTCCATATCGCAGCTATCCAAGTGAAAAAGCATCGAACAAATAATATAAATGAAAATTTTGTTGATGAAGCTGTTTTTTGCTTTGGCAAATAGGAAAACAAGAAGAATATAGCAAAGAAACCGTACAAAAACTACAAGCATTGTATAAACAAAGTATATATGAGAAAATCCTTGCAAATAAACACTTCCACACTCTAGAGTCACTTCAAGTGCCTTTTGCCACGAAACCCACAGAGAGCGATAAGGTATAAAGCTAACAGAAATAAGACATTATTTCTTTGTAAAGTGTTAATTAATATTCCTTCTACACATCAATTGAAAGGAAACTTTTCTTATTGTGAAGTATCGGGAACTGTGTGTGAAAATTAGGTCACGTATGTCGGTGAAATTTTGGTTTATCTTTCCAGTGATTACAGTATATACGATTTGGTGAAAGTTAAACGCTTGACTGAATAAACATTATTTTAGTTTCCTTGTTGTTTGCAATATTCTTTTCCAAGTTTTTTTTTCTCGAATTTCAAGCAAAGAGTGTTTCTCAACATGGAAGATTTAAATGCATCAAATGCTTCTACTTACAAACAGCGAAAAAAGTTAAACTAGAGCTTTTTAAATTTGTGATTTAATTAAATAAAAATCTAAATTGTTGTTGTTCTACGTTTTGTATTCAATTCAATCGCAATGAGTTTTGATTTTGATACTTTCAGAATTAATCTTGCCCCAATTTGTCATCTAAACTAAATTTTAAAGCGATAGCTGCATAAAACATGTTGATTCGACAGAAGACATGAGTTATTTTTTTTCTGTTTCTGAGTTGTTTAAAAATTTATGTTTTCTCTAGATGTCTGCAAGGATCTTTTTCTTCGAAGCTTTTGACACATTTTTTTGTTTTACTTACAATAAAGAAACTTTACAACAAAGAAACTTACTTTCAACTTCTGACAAGGTGAATATTGGAAGTGTAATAAAATGTAAGAAGATTTAATTTAATTTGCTTCAAAACACGGTTGAAATTTTGCTGTTAACATCTCTAGCAGCATAGCAGTACTGATTGAACGTGGAATTAAATTAGCAGAGCTCCCATGTGCAGCATGGAAACTTTCCGTTTAATCAGACACTTTTCAGATCGAAACTGTAACGATGTATGTACAGGGTGACGAAATGTTGACAAACTTTAGACTTGAGTTGCAGTCTTTGAATTCGTGTCTGTAGTTTGAAGATTATTTCGTCATATTGAGTGTTCTGTAATCAGAATTCGAGTCAGAGTGTGACAACTTGTAAACATTGCAGCGAAAAATGCTGAATTTTCTTGTTGAAACATGGCCAATTAGTTAGTTGACTTTAATTAAATTTGCTTCTACTAATTGATCTTCTTAGTGAATGTCAATAAAGCTTTTAGGTTTGTTATCAATATTACGAGAAAATTTTGAAAGGGCCACTCTTTTAACTGACAAGCACAGTTTGAATGAAAGTCGCTCCACTTTTTGTCGCACGGAGGGCGACTTTGCTGGCAAAGCGATCAGTGACCCGGCGCCCATCATCACAAATTTTGTGACGAGACTGTGCGCCATATACCAGAGAAATGTCATTTAAATCGCAAAACCGATGAGATAGAGTGGCCCTCTTAAAATGTTCTCATCTAATTATGCAAACCACAGATTTAGAACGAATGTGCCAGGACTAAATTTAAACTATCAAGCACACGATGACATCAGTGAATTGAGTTACAAATTTGCGATTATTCATTGATGAAAGCTTGAAACAAACTCAAATTTAGCATAAACACATCTTTTATGTGACGTTGAACACAATTGCAACCCAGATTTTCATATTATTTTCGATTCTCCATACTTGTTATGATGCGAAAAGATTTTCTAAAGCACATATAAATAAAAGTTCCAACAATGAAAGGATCTACGAAATGATTCCAATAGCTTGTGTGAAATTGAATTTAGATTTGGGAGTCAATAGCTTCGTTAAGACGTACATATAAACACTCTTGAATTTATGGACGGTTAGTTAAACTGTTCATTTTTTGCTGTCGCAAGTCTTCATGTGAATCAAGTTTCGTATTCTCTGCTTCTCCTATTTTTCTTTTCTCCCTGATTCCGTGATTTGAAGAGAAAACTTCTTAATGACAAATATGTTTTGCTTGCTTCTCGTCATGTGGTAAACAGAGCATAATAACAAAGGTGATGGTCTACGAAGCATAAAGCACATATGTACAGTTTACAGCAACCACATCATGTACGAATAATTTATTGTTACGATCATGACGAAGGAGATAAGTGAGTTAAGAATCGGAGATGGATGAAATTTTAGTGGGAACTTGGGAATAGCAACGTTGTTGTTTGGGAGTTTAATGTCGTTTGTAAGTCGTTCACCAGTTAAATCGAAGTTGACAGCGTCTGGAACGGTTTTTTTTTATGAATCGGTTATAAATTTTGAGGTTTTAAGATTTTTAGTTTGAATCTCTTAAGGTAGATTTCAGAAAATTAATTGTCTGTCAGAGACAACTCTGCGAGTTAATTTGGAATTTAGTTGTCTCTGCCTATGTAAACAAATTTCAAATCGGTTGTAATTCTAACAACCGATTCAAACGATAGTTTAAATATTAAAAACCGGTTTTTTTTAAGAATGTTTTGTTCACTGTAAGCAAGCTTTTTATTTTCTCAACACTTTTGATGTCTTTGACGTTTTTAAGCCTTCATACAGCTTTGTTTACAAAATGAATCGGTTTTCTATACTTCTACTAATCTATTATTGATGCATAATCTATTCTGTTCAGGGGTTTCATGCTTTTGCACAACTTCATTCATGTTCCAAAATCAACTATGTCCGCCTTTATTAGTGCATTTGACAGTCTAGTTAATAAGCAAACTTCGTGAAACTCCGTGTCAACTCAATCTGTGTTGAAACAACTGTTCACAACATGCACACGCTGAATGTATTCACTGAATTCATCACATTCGAGAGCTTGTTAGTTCATTAACGTTATTAGCAACAAACTCAGACGACAAAGAGCTTTGTAACGTCAAAAGTTATGTCGAAAGCAAGCCAGTGGCGCTATTGTCATAAAGAACTTTAAATTATATAACCCAAATTGCAAAAGAACTTAAAGTTCATAAAACAGAATGCACAACGAGATTCATCTGCCGCGTCGGCGCACTGCAGTCATACGGCTTT
The DNA here is from genome assembly GCA_000775305.1 of Belgica antarctica. NCBI lineage: Eukaryota > Metazoa > Arthropoda > Insecta > Diptera > Chironomidae > Belgica > Belgica antarctica. The sequence continues at coordinate 45,942 of JPYR01000489.1, read as the reverse complement.
TTGGGCATTGTTTTTCCCCTTTTTGTCCCGACGGTTCTCAGAGTATTTGGTTCTCTTCATCACATCCGTGCCGCGCTCTCGTATTTCACCCTCAATTTCCTTTCCTAATGTCTTCATGCTTCTCGAGCTCTCGAAGAGTTTCAAATCCATGCTCTGATTGCACTGTAGTTGTGCCGACTCTTCGTCTACATTCGCGTCTTCTCGACTCTCTCTTTCGCCACAGCGGATGAACACACAGCACTCGTTAAAATTCTTACCTTTTTCGGATTTCGCTTTACGCAAGACTCGCTTCTCCTCGGTGCGCTGCTTCTCGATGTGTTAGAAAATGAGATTTTTTTTAGTCAATTTTAGAAGATCGCGGAAAGTGGATGTGTTTGAAGGCGAGCGCTCGTCTTTCTCGGTTTACTTCAAGACAAAACGTTGACAAAATTCAAGAGCACAACAACTCTTTTTAAGTTAATTACAGTGCACGACGATAAATAAATACGTCCAAACACATTAAAAATTTAAAAATGAGTGGTGCGCTGAATAATTGAAAGGATTTTCGTTCGAAACGATGTGAAACGAAAGTTCCGTGCAAAAGAGAATAATAAACACAGAAAAAAAGCACGGCACAGGCAAGGACTTTCGAGATTCATAAATGTTTGATGGAAAAATCAATTCGGAGCCCGTTTGTGTATTTAAATCGGCGGAACAATCTAAAAAGTTGCTATTTGCCAAGCAGCAATCAGAACTCGTGCTCGAACGCTGATGTGGAGCAAAGGCATACACATAAAGTTGCTTCTTAGCTCCGCAAAGCGCATAGAATTTTGAAAAAGTAGCAACAAAGGGCAGCAAGCAAGCAAACAAGCACAAATTTCAAGCATTGAGTGGAAAAGTTTTGGAGAACACAGTTTTGCTCGAAGTGCAATAGTTTCATGGATAACCAAAAGCTAAATACCGAATTTATTACATAATAAACTAGTATATTGCAGTACACAAAGGGCCGAGACGGAGAAAGAGTGTAAAAGGATTCATGCAAGGATTAAAGTAATATTTATCGTTCAGTGAGTTTGCTTCAACTCAATTCCGAGAGCCAAAAAAAGAACTGAAAACCCCGAGAAGCAAGACGAAGAAGAATGTTGTAGCGTCAAAACTTCTTTCTCGGATACCTTCTTCAATCTCATGTTCAGTTCGATGAACGGGCAAAGAACAAAAATTTCACAAAATCAAGCGTTTAATCCAAGCAGCATTGGATCACTTGTATGTTCCCGAAGAGTGTTTTTCTGGGTGAATAAAAGAAAGGCAGAAACGAAGAGAAGCGGAAACTGAATATCAAAAAAACTGTGTAATGCCGGAGATATATGCAGAGTCTTATACATGGCTATAGAAAATTAACGAAAATTTACGTGAAAAAAGATTTCGTGAATGAAAGAAGAAGTTGGTTCAGAAGAAAGCCAGCTTTTGTGAGAAAGGCACAGCAAAATAATTATATACATTCAGTGTATTGGTTCTAATAAATAAAAACATACAGTGATTTATGATTATTACAGTACATAGTGCAAGAAACGAAGAAAAAGACCACAAGAAAGAGAGCGAGAGAGGTTGTAATGATTTATAATTGCATGTGAAAAAGTGCTATCTACGCAATTAATCATTCCGCAGTTTAACCATCGCCACACTAATTTTCCTGCTTACCCCACACCCGCAACAGTGGGGCCAGCAAAAAGTGCGTACACGAATGAATATCAAACGTCGACAATAGTCAGAACAACGTATGAATTACGAATCAAACGATACACCGAGGATAAAGGCAAACATAATTTCTCAATTTCTGGTTACTCGACGCGGCAGGCAGCGGCACAAACGTCCTCACGATAAATATTTAATTAAAATCAATGAATAAATGAGAATGTGATAAAAAACATTGTTTGTGACTGTGTCAGGAAAGAATAATAAGAAAGAATAGGAGCGAAAAATCCATAATGTCTACAGTCGTGGAAATGTGCTGAAAAGAGAGGAAAAAAATTAAACGGATTAAAGAACCCATAAATGTGGAAAATTAATGGAACTTTTTTGTTGAAATTAGATTTTGTGTAATTAATTTATCACGTACATACGTGCGAACGTGGGTTATAACGGCAAGGTGGCATAAAGACACAATGAGTGTGTCACCGTCGAAGTGAAAACTTGCTAGCAAGCACAAATGCGAACAAAATGGATTACAATTTATTCATGCCTGAACCGTGAGACACAAAGTGACACAAAGAATGATATGTGAAAACAAAGTAGTAAATGTTCAGTGAGAGAGTAATCCGATTAGTGCATAAACACTCACACGATAGATAATCTCGCGTAATAACAGAAAGGACTAAATAAACTACAGGTGAAAATTGTGGTGCGCGACAACAATCGAAGCGCACACAAACAGTTTGTTAAAAATGGCATCGATGATAGCCGAGCTATTATCGTCATTATTATTGTTTAAGCACACTTCAAATGCAGCCGTTCCAACCATAATAGATTTACCGTCAAACAAATTTAAGCGGAGAATTGGACTGCATCGGTCGCACTCGATAAGCTATTATGTCGTGCTGTACTTAACGATGATTTCATTGTTCGCCACCCTCACCGGTCGAAACGGGGTGGAATGCCGTGGTGGTGAAGGCTCCTGCCCCACCGTGTGCACATGCAAGTGGAAGGGTGGCAAGCAGACCGTAGAGTGCATAGACCGGCTGCTGATCAACATTCCCGACAACATGGACCCGTCGACCCAAGTGCTCGACATGACGGGCTCGAATCTGCAGGTCCTGCCCGGGGCGACGTTCAAACGCGCCGAATTGTTGAATTTACAAAAGTTATATTTAAGAAAGTGTCGACTCGGCCAAATCGATGACAAAGCATTCGAAGGCTTAACCAATCTAATCGAATTGGATTTATCCGATAATTTATTGACGTTGGTGCCGGCAGCCACGTTCCACTACATAACGTCGCTGCGCGATCTAACGTTAGCTAGTAATCCAATACAAAAAATCGAGAGTCATGCATTTAGCAACGTACTGAGTCTGACGAAATTGGATGTGTCAAACTGTGCTTTGCAGAGTATTTCGGCATCGACGTTTGAACACCTCGAAATGCTCCACTCGCTCAAGCTGAACGGCAATAAATTGTCGGAGTTGCGGGTTCGCACGGTAGAGACGCTCAGCAAACTGCACTGGGTGGAGCTGCACAGCAATCCCTGGCTCTGCGACTGTCGGTTGAGAGCGACAAAGCTGTGGTTGTCTGAAAACAATATTCCTTTCCCGGTGCCGCCGGTGTGTGCGGGCCCAGAACGTGTCGCCAACAAATCATTCGCTGAATTGCATGTCGATGACTTTGCGTGCAAGCCGGAGATGCTTCCAGTGCGACGACACGTCGAAGCTGTCAGTGGCAACAACGCCACAATTAACTGCAGAACAGGTGCCATCCCTGCCGCCACCATCACTTGGTACTGGAACGGAAGACTACTTAACAATAATTCAGCCTTCAGCTCGTATCAGAAGGTCCACATCTACGAAGACGGCAGCTTTGAGAAGCAAAGCCTCTTGGTGTTGACCAATGCTCAAGAAACAGACTCGAGTGAGTTTTTCTGCGTAGCGGAGAACAAGGCCGGAAATGCCGAGGCGAATTTTACGCTCCACGTTTCCATGCGGTCGGTGGCGAGTGCTTTCGGCAACGGGCAGATCGCCGGGCTTAGCGCCGCACTTATAATCCTGATTGTTTTCATTCTTCTCATCATCTTCTTCCTGTTGGTGAGACTGCGTCGACTTCCGCAGGTTGAGACTAAGACTCCCAATCAAGCCGAAGTGATAACATCTGTAAGTCCATCCAATAACCTTAACGGCAAGGTATCGTCACCTACTAATGCTGTTAATTCTACAGATCGAAAAGACCCCGGTGACTTGAAACAAACGAACCCAGTTCAGAAACCGCCGAGATTAACAGACATCAACTACAGCACTAGCCATTACGACGGCAACGGGAGTGTCGTGAATATCGGTCCGAACTTTGGCTCGCCGACGGCCGGGAACAATCCGGACCTGATAAATGACACGAAGCGTCAGGAAAGCGGGCCCGACATGTCCGCAATCGGTATCGATGGCAATTCGCTGCTGCCGCTGTCGACGACGGGTCGCATCAGCAGCGCAACCAATAATTTACTCGCTTCGTTGAGCGGCAATGGACTGATGGATGCACTAGATCGCCCGGGCAGTGGCGAGTACAGCCGAGCCGGTTGCGATTCATTATATCCATCGGGCTTATGGGAGACGGCAAATTTGAATAGCAATCTACTACTAGAACAGGCGAATGAATTATACATGAATCGGACGACGAATTCCACCCTAACTAGCTATCATAATTACTCCGATAAAATGCCAATAATTGAAAGCAGCAAAATATCGAGCACGACGATGAACTTGGATGACGAAACATCGTCGGCAGACTTCATGAATAGAACTTTTGCCCGAGCCACTTTGAACTCGCACCATGGCAGCAACAAAGTACACGTCGAAAATGACCTAAATAGCTCGATGGCCTCCGGTTATCCGTCCGACTATGGACTGCCTATTGTTCCCGGTGCCGAACAGCAGCACCACCACTATTCGAAATTCAATGCGATTGCATCGTCAAATAGTCCGGCATCGATAGCGAACGGCGGTATTCCCATGAACGCAAAGACTCTGCGAGTTTGGCAGAGGGGCGGCGTGCCGGTTCTGCCCCCCGTGACAGCCTTAAAACGTGCATTAACCAACAGTAGGAACTCACCCGACGAAGGATACCAAGAAGGATGCGGGACTGATGTGTAGTATCGACAAGCATAATCAGTTGGACTCAAAAATATATTTTTCTATCAATTCGGTGAGACTAACAACAACTTTTCTCTAATTTCCAACAAACACAAATAAGAAGAAACCTTTCAGAAGGAAAGTCAACAGAAAATGTCCATTAACTTATTGGTCAACAATAATTAGTTTTTACTCGCGTGTGAAAGGCATTGTAATTAAGTGGATGACAATTGGTTGCCCCTATGAGAAGTTTGTTTTGTATGCGGAAGTAAATCATGAAAACTTAATACTATTTAGTCGGTAAGACAGCAACGAGTGTTGAGTTGTATATAATAAGATTTTTGACGTGTTTCCAATTGTCGATGAAGAAATTAGCCGCAGTTGGAGATCTAATTAGTGAAGTGCAAGTTTGAGTGTGGATTGAAGTGACGTTAAGAAAGTTCCTTAAAAAAAACTTTGAAAGACATGAAATCTTGCAGAACTTTAAGGTTCGGAATTGAATTTTAGCTTGGACGACTTCTTCAGAAGCAGGGAAATCAAATTTCAAAAGTTGAATGATACAAAATCGATCCGAAATCCCTGAAGATCAGACATTCGCATCTGCTTTCGACACAATTTCTGTTATGTTGAAGTTTCCGCATCAAAACAAGTCTAAGTTTCGAATTCAATTCCCCGGAAATGAAATATCCAACAAAACAAGGTAATCTCCGGGGATTACGTACCGTTCTCTGGCGTCACTGCAAACTAATCCCTCAAATCGATAGGATTCTCTGTGTATTCAATTTCCATACCAAAAAAAAAAATCAAAGATTTTTTCATCTCCTTTTTTGGATGAATAGCGGCTTCAATCAATCATTGACATTTTATGATCCGAGAAATTTCTCATGAATATGAACAACTAGAGAGTGAACAAAAAACGGTTTTGACACGAATCAATCCGAAAAAGTTTAAACAAAAAATTAATTTTTATGATGACGAGGTGCTAAAAAAAGTTTTGAACATGAAGATCGGGCAAGATGACTCGTAAATAGAACTTTTCAGGGCCGTGATTCGATTTCAATTAATTTTAACGCTTCTGTTTGATTTCGCTTTACAATTCCATTTCATCGATAACTCCTTTCGGATATTAAAATTTAAATTAATTCTTGAAAACAATGCCACTGGTGGAACAGGAAAAAGAGCTCGGTTTACGCAAAAATATTGTTTTCGGCACGTTTGCGTATATAATTGGCGAAATTATTTTCATGGTGGCCGAGAATTTGCGCTGCAAAAAGCGCCGTCGATATTGAATTAAAACTTTTTACTGCTGTCCATTTCAACAATGGCCACAGCGGCCGAATTTGAGCTCTTAATGAAACACCAGCAATCTGTGAACTCGACGAACAAAGTTTGATTTTTATTTCGTCCGCACACACACACGTGACGATGTAACATAATTCATAATAAAGGTTGTGTGGCGGCGGCCGTGTTCAGACTCGTGCCGAGATATATGAAGACAATGTGGTAAAATCTTAATGAAAATAAATTTTCTGAGCAAACCATGGAAATGCAGTGTTTGCACGCAATTCATCCCTTGCTGAAATATGAGCGTGCGTCGTCCAAGCAATTTTTCACAGCAAACATTTTCCATTCTTTAGGTTCTCTGTCGGTCCCTTTCGTTATTTATATTTGAACATCTTATTCACAATCAGTTGACAGATGAAGAACGCAGTGCGGGAGGGGAGAAAAGGTGGGCAAAACTGTTTGCACACTGAATAAAGACAGCCAGTGTTCTGTAGCAAAAGGTAAACTGTACCAAAAAGCGGATACAACTGGGAAGAATTAACAAACACGAAATTACAGATAATGAAGTAAGAGTTTGTAAATATTTGATCATGGAATTTATGGACCTGTATAACAGAATTTGAAAAATCATTTCACCGGAATTGGTTTATTCCTTCTTTCTCACTCTGTTTATTCGACAAAAATTGTTCTGCTGGAAATTTAACGTAATTGACGATTTTTTTGTGATGTTTACATGCTTGTTTCAATTCAAATTTGAATATAAGCAACAGCAGATAACGAGAAATTGATGGAATAAGACACAGCTTCTTCAAGATTGAATCTCGTGGACCATTTTTGCCGGAAATTATTTGAAAATTTCGATAACAAGTTTCAAATTTCACAATAACAAACATTCTGAGAAAAATTTAATTGCTCTTTTTGAAAGTTGAAATATTTTATAAGAAAACTTGTTTACGTTTTGTTCAATTTCCATCTAAACAAAGATTAACTACTGCATTTTATAAGTTGACATCCAACTAAAGTCTGCACGCAACGCTTGTCAGACTAAACTTCAAATAAAATCACCTAAAAAAGCTTCTTCAAACTGTCATCCAACCTTCCAGCAATTTCAAACTCCAACAAAATCAAAACCTGACGCTGCAAAAGTCTCAAACCTCAACGCAAACGAAGCCAAAACTTCAATTAAACTTTCCGACAAGTAATTCGGAAGCTCGAATCTCAAAGTTGTCTGCTGTAACAACTTTGAAACTTCGCTAAGCACTTGTGTAACAGAATTTACTGAAATCTGATAACCGTAGTTATTGATTTCCTTCGTTATTCAAGACCGACAGCCATTCTACTGATATTCTTGTAACGGACCATTTCCTGCTTCATTCACAAACTTCCCCAGAACAACGTTATAGTTTGTGGGTTAATTTCCACAAACTTTGGAGTTGTGTCCCGAGGCGGACTTTCGCTCGTTTTTCAAGTTCTTTTTCAACACTCTTATGCAACACAATTAGCATTCGCCCGAATTTCCGAGAAAGATCGTATCAGCAGCGCAAAGAAGGAAGTTCACGTGACGCTTCGGGGCGGGAAAGTATTTGCATTCAACCGAGAAAAATTAAGTCGAAATGCCAAGTCGGATTTTTTGTGCTTTCCACGCTCAATAAGAGGTTAAAGCTGGTGAATGTAAACAACTTTCACGAAATCATACAAATTTAAATTTATTTCTATTCTCCTTCCCGTTTGCCTTTAATTGAACTGCCTCAGACGTCTTCCTTCTCACTCGGCTCGCTTTTGTTCCTAGCAAACGAAGCACAATCGTACAGCTTTCAAAGTATTTTCTTATCATTTTTTATGCAAATATACCGGAGAAATTTTTTCATGTTTATACTTTTTCTCATTTCACTTCAAGCTCCCCAACTTCCTTAAAACATTGAAGCAAAACCCTCGAAAAACCCTCGTATATTTCAATTCCATGAATAAAAAAGACAATAAGAAAACAGTGTGACATTAAATGTCTTTTGTACAACAGAACGTATACACTTTAGAGCGAAGCAAAAGTCTACCATTAGGCACTGTCAGGCAGTAACGTCAGTCCCACGTCAAAACTGTTGCTTTTGCAAAGTGTGAATGACGGAAGTTTAATTGAAAAGTTGTGCAATTTCTAACCTTGACGAATTGGAAATAATTTACAACCTCGAAAGCCAATTAAAATGGAAAGTGGAGTGAATTATGCTAATCCCAGTCATTAAACTATTATCTTTATTACACTCAGACGTTCTTCCTACACCTGTGAAGGTACGGTTTGTGACGTCATCTGCGCACAAAGGCTTCAGAACACGGGGAAGACGATGACAACGACAGTGAAAGAACAATAACTTTTAAGAGCGAGAGCGGAAGTGAAAGTGTGTCTTGATATTCTTCAGATAATTACCGGCAATATTTACATTTCACGTCGTATACAGCGCACTTTTAAATAACCGTTCTCAAAGCGCTTTTCATGGCGTAGTTTACTGGCTTTAAAGTTCTCGGATGAAGATGGAAACGAGCGAAGCAAAGTTCGCCTTTTCTCTCACTCCTAGACAACCACCGAGCGTGCCGTTATTTGCGAGAAGGAAAGCTCGTAATTGTGTCAGTCATTAACAATTAAATGTTTTCTTCTTTCGGAAAATTTCTTTAAATCAAATTAATGAGGCAAAACTTAGCGAAATTTCCATACCAAGAAGCACACAGAAAAGCAGAATAAGCGGAGAAGAAGAACGCGAACGAGAAGAGCTATTTTAAGATATCTCCGCAACAAAGCAAGAATGAAGTAAATTCCCAACAAGTCTTTTACCAGAGATTGAGAGAAACATGAAATGTACATTTATATTAGGAAATCTAAAAACCGTAAATTTTGGCTACTTCAAATTTTTCTGTAAACCATGATAACATTCCACAAAGCTTCAATGTTGCCAGAACAAAGACCCTTCTGAAGATGGGATTCGGAGTGATGTCTCATTTAAAATAATTGGCTGATATGGTTTGCCATTCGAGGGACATTGAGAGAGAATTTTGTTGTACTACCGATGTTATTCGAATTTTATGGGTTAAGGATGCAGTTTTATAGATCTTTGCCTTTTTATGTTTAACAGATATTGAAACAGGTCCAAGGGCGACATGAGATTGAATGTTTCAATTTAGTGAAATTCTTACATACTGAAAGGTTTTAAGGATGTAAGGTGTTAGGAAATTTAAAACCACAGCGATGGTTCAAGTTCTCGACTTGGTAGTCAAGAAAGGTTCAAATTGTATAGTTTTGGGAGTTGTAAGGTTTTCGGTGATTAAAAATCGATTTTTTTTAATTTGTTCAGAATTTGTTTGGTGTTTTAACTTATTTATCAAAGCCACTCAAATTTATATAACACTTTAAAACATTTGAAACAAAACCCTTCAAATTCATCCATAAAACTATTAAAATCTTAATATACAGTTTTGAGTGATACTTCGTATAAAAACACCCACTCTGAATACATTTTTGGATCATTATCTGGCACAAAGCAAACTTTCAAGAAACTAAACTCAAAAGTTTTCAGTATCTTAATCCGACCCTGCTTCTTCCCCTATTAGGCTTTCTTCTTCTTTGTCTAAATCCAAATTCAAATCTGAGATAAATTATTTTGCGTTTGTTTTATTTCTCGGAATACCCTCTGAAGCAGGATGAAATCGTTGATGTCTTTATAACGTTTGGAGCTTAAAGCTCAAAGTGCTGTTCTCATCTGCAGAAATTTTTCATCGTATTGTCGTACACTTTTGTTTTTATGACTCACAAAACAAAAATTCCTTCTTGATTATCGTTTGCTCGCAATACGAAAAATTCAAAACGGCTGAAGAACGTGAAACGAAGCTCGTGATAAGGAAAATTGACTTTACAAGGCATTTCATTTAACAAATAATAATTCTTTTTAATATTCCCCGAAATGCTCTAAACCAAAAAGCTAAATTGAAATGCTTAAGTGCTTTCGCTGGCAAAGAAGCACAAATGCATCATCATACTCGCACAAAAATGAACAGAATAAATCCATCCCATTGTCGTGTGCCTGTGTGCTTGAGACGTGATGTACGGGGGAGACGAAGCTAAGGCAGAAAGCTTTAAAAAACGTGAAAGATGATCTATTGTGAGTCGAAAGCCCTTCGCACACAGCAAAAGATGAAAGTCGTCAGATAAATAGAAGGCAAATATTTCAAAGGAAAAGTTAAGTAAATCTTTATTAGTTGTATTCAAAACGAAATGCGGGGGAGGGCTTGTTTTCATCTTCTTTCGTCCTGGTGAGCTCTGCGTCTTCTCGTCTCCCTCATGGAAAGTCTTCACAGACTTTTAAATAATCTCGTTTTCCATTCCTTTGTTAAACGGTACATTTGTGTGAGAATTCTCATTAATTTCGACTGTAATTTTCTTGGCGAATAATCCATCCTAATGAGTAAAAGATAAGAGATATTCCATTCTTTCTTTTTCTTTTTTTTTGTCTTCTCTTCATCTGATCTTTTATTTGGTTAATTAAACGAATTGGAATGTCGGTAATTTTCACGCAATAACTTTCGATGAAGTTTTTTTCCTCACTTCTTCTTTTTTGATTGCTGTGAATTCTGTTTTTGAGTTCTTCGTTTGCAGCAGCAGAAGCGGAAAACTTTGATAATTATGCGATTTAAAAACTGCCGGCACATCAAGGTCTTCGGAAAAACTCAAGAACCTTGAGTTCTGGATGAAGTTTACAGTTTTTCAAGTCTACAAACTTGAAAAATCAAAGATTACGACAAAATACCCGTGCTAATTAATGACTTGCTTAGGGACTTTGTTCGAACTCTCACTTGAGCTACTTGTTCCTCTAAGTAAAGCTGCACATGTTGCTTTAACAATAAATGGTAAACGAACATCAGAATCTTGATTTGCACATTCTTGTAGAGGTAAAATCAGTTAAGTTAAACTGCCGATTGTCAATTCACTGTCCGTCTTTTCAACCTTCTAAGTTCAAATCCTGTCAAGTTTATGAATCTTTTATAAACCTAACAACAGTATTTCTTGCCTTCTCGATGTTCACTGACTGAGACTTTCCAGTTCATTTCATAAATTTTGAATCATAACACCTCCCCAAACTGATCCTTCGAAGTCATTCACTCTAAAACAGCGTCAGTGCTAAGTTGTCAGGAAGTCAAATTGATTCGATGTGTATCTTGACAGCCAGGTGGAGGAATGTGAAGAAGGAAGTCTTAATGTCATTATCGTTATACGATATTACATTTTTAAAGCGAGAGAAGGAAAAGCAGAGTGGAAGCTTTTAAATTGTTAATCCTTAGCCTTTCTACCTTTCTCTTCCACGTTTCTCGTTTTTGCTCATTATACATTCTTTGGCTGGATGGAAACAGTCGCTCAGATTGTTCAAAGCTTAAACCTCATTTCCACGAAGAAGCTCTCGCGTCAAGCGCCCTTTGAGGCGGAAAGCACTTTGTTCGTTTCAAATTCTACACAAAGTGGCATCAAATATTTATAAACTTGACAGACTCTCTGTAAATTTATTTATCAATAAAAGAAACAGAAAATTTGAATTGTTTGCGATCGATTGAGCGACGAACAAGTGAATTTGAGTGGGACAGAGACGATTTTCGAGAAAATCCAAGCAGACGATTTTCCTTTTCTTGGCAAATCAAAGATTTATGAATTTCATGAAAACAACAGCATCTTTCAAATCGATATCGCTGACAATTTGTTCTCTTGTATTTTTGGATCTTTATGTATTCGGCGCTGAAATTTATCGATCCAATTGATATTCTTCGGCATTTTCTTCTTTTTCTCGCCGAGAAATACGAAATTCTTCGAAAGGAAATAAAATGAAACATTTTTCTTGTGTCGCTTTTTGTGTTCTCACTGACATGAAGGGGAGAAAATGGAAATATTTCTAAAACGGATAAACATCAGCTGCAGAATAAAATTTCATCTAAAACATTAAAGGGAAGAAATGCACACAGATCAATAAACGTTCGAATATATTTGAAAGTTTTATTTTCTGCTTTATTTTCTTCCGTAAGGTTTTGAAGGCTTTTTTCGTTAAAAAAAGACCTAATTTTGAGATTAACACATTTTTCCTGTTTGATGACTAGTTAAAAACAAACTAATGACCGGTTTTGGCACAAGAACTGAATGCTGAAAAACAATTAATCTACAAATCACAAACATTCCGAAACATCTGAAACAAGAGTTGTAATGTTCTACAGTTCAAGTGTCTACAATCCATCTAAACTCGTTCCATCTTCATATTTACAAAAGTTTTTCATCTGAAATACTTTTTGCGGTGAAACGTTTTCTCCCGCAAACATTTTTCCTGATCTTCATGTGCTTCATTTCCAAAACGGAATGAATTTATTTCTCAGACAAGTACATTCAGTTCACCTCCCATCTCTTTTCTCGCATTCATATTTCTTTTTTATTGAATCTTTCATACCGAACATAAAATTTTGGAAGCATTCACGAATCACTAACTTTTGGTTTGAAAAGAAAACAGCAAACGCTGCATGTAAACTCTCAAGATGAACATTTCATTCCGAATTGCTTGAATTTTAAAGACTCAAATGTGAAGCATCGAATCATGAGAAATTCAAACTCGCTGAAACAGATCCGAAAAGAAAAAGTTTTTGCCGTAATTGAAATTGTTAATTATTTTTTTGTGAAAATAAAAGTTATGAGACTGACACAGAAAAAGAAACTTATCCACTTTCATTTGATTGCTGTTATTAAAAGTCTAGACGGTAATTATGAAAACATTTCAATTTCATAAAAAGCATTGAAAGTCAGTTGTTCAATTTATCATGGCTTTGAAAGGTTTGCGCTTATCAGATTTACTGAGATTCTCGAAACAAAAACTGGAAAAGTTCTTGAAACACTCGAAACAACAAATCTCTAGTGACTTATCGATACTTCAATTATTTCATTCGAGTAATTGCTTGTGCAGAAAATTGAATCGAGTTTCGTGTTTCGTGTTTCATAAGAAACTTGAGAAATGAAAACATCGGGCTAAGCTGGTGTATATTTTGCTGTTCATGAAAAATTCACTGTGTACTTTTGAACGTTCAGCATATTCGATCCACTAAACCTCTCAAAATCATGAATGAACTTTCAAATCTGCTGAACCTTGCTGGGAACAAAGTCATTGCAAGCAAAACCTTGTAAATTTGACTTTTATAGGGTACATTAAAATGAATGATAAAAAAGCAACCGGCAAGGACAAAAAAAAACCGAGAAGTAAAGTTTGACAATGAAAAGTTAGAAGATTTTAAAAAAATTCGTAGTCTGTTCGACCTTTTTTTCGTTTAAAACTTTTTTATTTTATGAATGAACGATATGAGTTTACGACTTGAATCAGACACTCAATTATTCGAAGCGTCAAGACACGAAGAAGATCATAACAGACAGTAGATAAATCAAAGTGTTTAATGACTTAGTTAAAGAATAAAGATTCTTCTCGTAAATCTCGACCTATCTAGGATAATATTCGTCTGTTTTCTACCAATAGAATAGTCCAAATGAAGAACAAATACCAAAATGTCACAGAAAGTTTAACCCTTCTTGTAAAATTTATCAATCGTATGACGCGATCATAAACTGAGCGTATCAAATCCAACAGAATTCATATCTAAAAGTTTCCTGTACTGTATAAACCGTAGAGTAAAGGTGGTTGCAAGAAGAAAACGTTGTAAATTATAATTAAAGAAATTGGATTAAGAATAAAAATGAAGATTGTTAAAATAAATTTGTAAAAGAAAATTTCCTTATGTTTGTTAAGAATCGAGTTTATGAGAAAATCAGAAAAAACCTACATGTTTGTATGAAATAAACATTTAAAATTTAATGAAAGACATTTGTGATTGCTTTTGGTATTACTTTCAGAAAATTGAGATATTTTTTCTTTCAGGAATATCAAGTTATGGATTTAAAAATGTATCGAATGTGAAGTAAATATGGCTTGTTGACTGTTTCAAAGCGACCAACTTTATGATGGAATGCATTTTTCGTTGGAGAATTGATGCAGCAAACAAAAATATCTTAAAATATTTCAGATGAATTTTCCATATCAAGTTTTCTTTTTGCCTAGTAATTATTTTTTATTTTTTTCAGCAAACATACTGAAGCAATCTACATCAGAGGCTGTTTTAAGTGGAAATTTTCTAGTATTGCGATTAGTTTTGATTTAATTCCATATTTGACCATTCACGTCCCATGTAAAGTAGAAAACTTGGCAGCTTGCAGTTTTGGCTCAAAATATTTGTTCCATCATAAAAATCAAACAAAAGTGTTCCTTGTTATTCATCGAATTATAATTGCTCGGACGAGATTTTAACTTCTATTGATTCCATTAGAGGAAAAAGCTTTTGGAAACTTTCTCGTTGCTGTTTTAGGGCTTAATTCTTCCATTTTTGCAGAGCGTATAGTGTAAAAGTTACTGAAATCGATATTTTCATATCAAAATAGCCTCGTTGAGGCAAAAACCATGTATTGATAATTCGTAGTTTGCATGCTTCTACATTTAGCACGGAATTTTTCTCATCAGCGAATGCTTTTTTGCAATTCACTCAGCAGAAACTCGTTTTACAGTTTAGAGAAATTTGATGCAAATTAAAGCTTAAAAATCGATAAAAGTTTTTCGGCAGAACTTTTTCTGCCGCTTTATCTCACACAGTTTTTTCATCGCTCCGTTTGATGTGCTAAAAGCATGAGTAATTTGGGTTGTAAACGTCGAAAGGCGTCGCCATTATCGTCAGAGACAAACTTTCTCATGTTTTATTTTCTCACTTCGGCTGTAAGTGGATTTAAGCTATAAATAAACATTTTTGACGAGAAAACCGAATTATAGAGGCGAAAAAGTTACGATAAGAATAAACAAGTGAACAAATTGAGTTAAATCCCATCTGAGACAAGAATCAACGGAGCTAGGAAAATATGTTAGAACTAAACCAAATAAAGGTTAATTGAAACCAGAGGCTATTTTACGTTCAGAAAGAAGAAGAAAGCAACGGTGAAAAGGCTTCGTGAACGAATAAGAAAATTAATATATTTATCGATTGGCAAATTTCCGGGGAAACTGTATTCAGAAATCATATTTTCCCTCTCGTCCCTGCTTACGTGTGTTCATATAGAGAGAAAAAACAACAGTAAACATAACGAATGGAATTCTAATAAATAAAATAAACATTCGATATTCAATCGATCGATTGAACGAGTGTGTGGTGATTTCCCTTTATGATTTTGCCTCGAAAAGAAAATAAATTTCAATATTTAATTTTATTATGTATTAATAAATGGATTTTTCCTGATGGCCTTCTTAGTTTTTTTTATTATTTCCGTGAGAATTTGAACGCATGCAATGTTCCTTTCAGAATGTTCAAAGGAGTGTTTTGTAACGTTGAAATCCAATACCAAAGTTGAAGTAAGTTTTTCGAAGAAATATTCTTGCTACGGAACTTGAGATGTCGTCCGAAGTGACCTTTAATTAGACGGACAGGTTTCAACCTTGATTCAGTCGAATCAAGAACGTAACACTTTCAGAACACAACTTGCTGCGGTAAGCAACAAATTGTTCACCATCTAGAATATTCCGCACGAAAACAAAGGGAAATGGAATTGTTCGTTGTTTTGCCAAAGAAGAAGAACACTTGTTTATGGAAAAACAGATTTCTGAATATTTTGACTTTTATTTTCGCCATTAGAACTGAAGATTTAAGCTGCTTACTGGAGCGGTTCGTAATTTTTCGTACACACGACTCTGTTTTTTGACGATGAGAAAGTCATTAATTTAAAGCGATTTAAAATTGATGATGCTTTTGAAGCCATAAAACTTCGCCCCTTCAGATTTTTTTGTGAATAAAATCAATGCTACATTAGCTTATTACAATTTCCTAAATAAATGCCATTTACGGGATTGAAACTAACCCTCTTAGCAACCAAAGGGTGCATAATATTTGCCATGACATGATGTTTACGCACATACACGCCGCTTCTACCATCAATATTATAAAAGTTCCTACTCCATCATCATCACACAGCCCGGTGTTAGCGCAGAGAGTGTTAAAATTAGTGTGAAGGAGTCACTGCTGGTTGAAAAAAATGTATTCATTGAAAGATTCAGCGTGTGCTTGCTTTTCTGCAGAACAAAACTCTCTTACTGCTTCTCTTCATCCATGTTCTACGCTTTTAATAATTCATCATTCACTTAAAAACAAGATGTGACAGTGAATATAATGTATTTAGGTAAACAAAAACAAGCACTCTCAACGAGGTTGTGCTGTGAGCTGTGCTGTGCCAAGGGAAAGTGACGCGGGGAAGATGAAGAAAAGAAATCAGAGTAAACAGTGAGAGGGATATTTCGAGAACTTCGGGGTTGTGACACGCTAATGATAACAGTCGATTCATCTGACGTATTAAATAATATTTTTCATCAATAAAATAATCTCCCTCCCTAGAGATCTTTTATTCTCCCTGCAAAAACATGAGTCTGGCGTTTTATTGCAGACATTAAAGCAACAACAACATTCCTTTAAGATTTTTGGTTTGTGTATTCAATCGGAAAGAAAACATGTTGCTGATGTTTCAGAGTTTTGATTTTTTTTAAGTTACAGAGTGGGTTGCGTCGATTGAAAAGAAAGTTTGCTTTAACTTAATGCTTGACTAGCTTCAGCAGCTAAAAGCATAATTGGAAGAGCTTGAAAAGTTTAGAAATCAAGAAAATATATAAAGCCATGATAAGAAAACTAAGATTTATCAACTTTACTCTAGACTTTCAGCACACTTTAGCAAGCTTTAGAAAATAAATTGTCATAATTTTAGCTAGTTTTTGTTTCTTTAATCGTGTTTTAGCATTATTGATTTAGCTTTTCACAATCAAAATGAGCACATGGACAATTTTTTAGAGTTCGTGTTTACTCATTCGGAAGTTTTTAACAAGCTTGAATTTAATTTATCAACTCAGTTATCTAATGAAAGCACTTTTAGGACATATTATCTTAACAAGTTTCAGATAAAAAAAAATCAGCGTTTCATCAATATCATCCAAGTAGAATCTGGATTCGATTAAATTTTATTAAATTTTGAAAAGTTACCTAAAATTTCAGGAGCCTTAAACTCACTCCACCATGTTGATCTAAACACTTGCAGTAAAGTTTTGTTGTTCATCTCACGGCTGACCCGTTATCAAGTGGCTTGGCTACATGCAAATTTTCAGGAAAAACTTTTGATTGTTTTCCGAAAAATTTACACTGCTCATACACGTGCTCTAACATTTAACGGCGCAACCTAATAATACGTAAACAGCAATTTCTCACAGAATTTCTAAATAATTCCAGCTTTAAACAAAACCATGACAAATCAGAAAAGTTAACTTTATTTAAGAAGCGGGTGAAGGAAAAGTTGAAAAAAAAATGTTTCCAGATAAATTTAGCAATTGGTTAAACGGATCGAAATTGAATCGAGAAAAAATGAGAACCGGGGTTTAATTTGCGATGGGGTCGACTTTTTTAGAGAGTGTAAAAGAAACAAAAAAAAATGCTTCATAAATATTTACAACGTTTTTTTCTCCCCTTTTGTTCGTTTGGGGCTTTGGACGTAATTGTTTCGTAGTTCAATGATTTAATTACGAAGGAATAATTTAAGAAAAGGGCTGCTAAAATTAAGAATGTTCGGCTGTTGAGTCGATTTATTTGTAATTAATAAAAACGACCAAAATATTTAAAGTGTCGACCAAGTTTTCGGAGCCAACACAAAATCTGGATTTGCAACTCGATCTCGTAAAACTAATAACCGTTCTAATGAACCGGAGATAAACAAAAATTTCCCCTTCTTTTTTTTTATTGATTTTGGACACGAATGAAAGTCTCTTGGTGGGCTGTGTTTGTTGATGACGTCAAGCAAGATTGCAGAAACAAAAAGAAACTACTGCGTGACCTTCACGCTATTTTTAATCCCCGGAAGTAATTTTTTTAATTTGCTATCCAGTGATTCTTGATTGAATTCAGGGTAAACAACAGGCATTATCTGCACTTAAATCCAAACATAATTGCGTCAACTCATTTCAGGCATTCTCAACACACGCCAAGATTTGATAGAGAAATCAGTAAACAAATCGTCGACGCCCAGCCTTTATTGGAACAGAAAATCCAAAGCAAGTTTCAAAGGAACCGTGAATGAACCGATAATTTGGGAACTCGGAACTGCGTATTGGTTTTTTCTTTTTCTAACATTTCTTTCAGAATTTTCATGTCGAAATGTCACTTAAATACAATTACGGATGATTGTTCAAATTTTTCGTTTCAAAACTCTACTTTTTAAATTACTTTGACATCTTTTTCAGCTGTTTTTTAAACTTTTGTAAGAAAAATCATCGACAATATTAGGTTTCAGAAAGTTTCTACGTCATCGATAACTGAAGTTTGATTAATTTCAATTCATTTATCTAAACAGTTTGTGAAATGCTGAATATTTTACAACCTCGAAGCGCTTTGACCCAACGTCGTCACTGCCAAACATACCCTTTTAAATAAATGTTTCTTTATCGAAGAGAAAAACTGTTAGCCATAGAATCCAGCACCGTTTAAAGTGCACTCTATTATTGCGTGATTGTATTTATTTCGCCGCAATTCCAAAGAAAGAAGGAAACGTAATTAGAGGGAAAGCTATTTTTCTTTTTCCTGATCGCATGGAAGAATGTTGTAGATTTTCAATAGTATTGATAAACAAAGGAAAGCAATATTTATTCCATGCGATCAGCAACTCATGCAAGAGTTTTGTTTAGAAACGAAACACGTGAAGAATTACTTCATTCCATTAAATTTTTAACTTGCTTTTTAAATCGACTTGCGTCATGAATCTTGCTGGGTAAAAACCCCTTATTAATCTTATCGTCAGAAATAAATCATTTCGATTGGAAAACAGCGCTGTTAACTATTTTTTTCCCCTCGCAAATGGAGAAATCGAAACGTGTTTGAATTTATCATTCCGTAGAGACATATTTAAGATTGCGTTGGCGGTTGTAGGGGAGAAACGGAAGGACTAAAGTGGAATTGATAGATTCAGCATAGTGGCTGGTGAACTTCACCAAATGACTGGGGGTGGGGGACAGGCAGAATAAACATTGTAGGAGATTGTGTGGAATCATTGTTGTTACATCAATCATTCAATTTTTTCCTTCTCTCTTTCTCGGTGAACAACATTATCACACAAAAAGCATATTTTTTCTAAGATTTCCTTCTTCATGTTCTCCCGCCGATGTTTTCTGTAACGTGGAATGAAAATTTATTTTCATTGCTAAATAATTCATTCGTTACGGAGTGAACATTCTTATCATCTGCAGATACGCTGCTTAGGAAGACTAATGAGATCTATGCACTTTTTATCATCTCGCATCCTACATTATCATTTAGTTAATGATAAATTTATGTTAGTTAAGCTGGAAACTCTGCGTGTGTTGTTCGTCGTGCAGTTGAGTGAAACTTCAACAGCCATAAATACTAGAAGCCAGCTGCTGACGTTCCATATTGTAACAAGCGCGTTGAAAAAATTTCGGGATTAGGAATTACGATTTGCACTGAAAACGAATAAAGTTTGGATGATGTTTAGCGGTTGTTTTTGTTGTTTCAATTTAAACTTTGCAAAACAAAATATAAATTAATAGAAATTTCCTTTGAAGACAATCTGTGACAACTTCAACTAGCAATATTTGAAGAAACGCCAATTTAATTTATTAAAGAAAAGTAAATAAATTTTCTAATGAAATTTCATGTTTGATTGTCATCTGTCACCATTGCAGGCGCACAGGCCCTTATTAAAGCTTCGAAAACATTTTGAAAAGATGCTTTGATTAAATTGCTTCTGATATCAATATTTTTCTACATCCACACGACCGCCGCCCCAATAACCCTGAATAAATCATACAAATCATCAATCAAATGATGTCATATAAGAATTTTCTTTTCATTAATATCACATTGTTAGAAATTATGATTTTTCATCGAAAATACTTTCAATAAACTTCACTCTCGCCTGATATTTTCACATGGTGAACAGATTGCTTTTCTCAACTCAATTCATCAAACAGCATTAAAAAAAGCTTTGAAACTTGACAAGATTTTATGATAGGAAGTGGGACTGGGTGGTGGGGTGATGGGTCGGCATGGAATAAATTGAAGTGGAGATATATTTTGACACATTTTTTAAGCAAAAGTTTGCTTTTTTATTCAGATCGGACAGTCTGAGCATGAGCACCAAGAAGGGCCCAATAAAAAGAAAACTTTAAGAAAATTTATCGATTCAAAAAAATTATTTTTTCTTCGCTGCTTCTCTCGGCTTCTCTTAGAGAAGATTATGTCTAAGTGAATTTGATAGGCTTTCGCGATTTTCGACGAATTCGTTCGGGAAGAGAAGAAGGTAAGCTGTTCTGACATTTTACTTTCAAAGCAAAAGCGAACGGAGAATAGAAAAGTCACCACGCACAAAATAAATCAATCTCCTTAAACTTAACGCGTTCATTCCCATTGGCCACGTGAATAAATAATGGAGCCGTGTTTTAGGAACATAATGAATTGGCTTTTAAGCAACTATCACAGAATCGATTGCGCGGTGTCGCGGCCGCTTGTTAAAACAAGACGACTTTTTATGGTGCTTTGATGGAATGAACAAAATTACAGGCGCGTGGTAAAGGCCGAGAAATAGTTTACTTTTCCCTTCAACTTCAATTCCATTTTTACCGTTTCATTTCAGGGGCTGTATACAATGAATGTCACTGATGGTAAGTTGGAAAATTTCACACAAAATTTTCATAAGAGAAACTTTTATTTTGATGTAAGTTAAGGACACGCTTGTCATGCTTGTGGAAAAGTTTTGAAACTTCAACATAACTCAAAGTCAGACTTGCAGATTACTTAAATCTATAAAATGGAATTTTTTGTTCAGAATGTTTTGGGTTTTTATAAACAAACCACTAGAACAACCTAGAAAAATTTGAGGTTGATGTTTGGTAAATTCGTTTTACAAAATTTGTCAAATTTTGAGGTTGTTTCAAAGGTCAATCTGTTTGATTACAGCTTGGTTCATCGATTTAAAATGAAATTATGCCAGTTATCAGACGCCAGATACAAATTATGACGTTCAAATGAATTTAAATTTGGCTTTGAGGTTATTTGGAAGCCAACGCTCCAGATTTTTTCGTCTCGCCCCATAAAAGAGTGAACCTTCAACTCAAACTCAACGCTATTATCAAGATTAAAACTACATGCTTTTTTCGGGTTCGTAGAACAATTTTTACCATAGCTCCCTTTTCCATCAAAATTTTCATTTGGATTTAAAAACTTTTACGGGAAAGTTGAATTTCTCTCAGCATTTTTTGTTGGCTAAGTTGCAGTCATGAACATGAATCATTCTACAGCCGGTTTCGTACGCTTTTTACTCTCAAAGAACAATTATTCATAAAGTTATATTATTCTGCAACCTAAACTATTGATTTTTCTCTTGTCGAGTGTTTTTCAGCAGTTTTTACGCTTTCATAGCATAGCGTGGTAAATTATACACGAAAAAAAATACTCGGCGAAAAGCTTCTGATTATTTTTCTTTCATTTCATTTCGCACACAATACATTTTAGTTTAGTCCAAAACTTTCGTGAACAGTTATTAAATAGTCAGCAGCACGAAAAAATACTTGAAATAATTTAATGAGACACAGAAGAAATTAAAGGATAATGCTTGCTGTTATTAATAAACGTAATGAACTTTAGGCGTTGTCGAGCAAGCTGAACCGAGGAGAAAGTTAGACAAGACCTTCAATAAATAACGCACCAGCGAGAAAACTTGAGTTATTCTTTTATCCAACCGATTAACGGCTCTCGCAGCAGTATATTATGCGAATTAAAGGTGGGGGCAAATGCATAATGTGTAACATAACGCTTTTATTACTTATCCTTCCTCCATCTCAGCCGTGCTCTGATGAATTCCTTTGCATTCTTTCCGTATCAACAAAGATTTCTTAATGAAGCTTGTTAATGGAGTGAAACGAATTTTTTCATGCCCTGCATGTGACGCTTTCAAGGTGAAATTAGGATTTAAGGTTAAAAATTTATCAGAATTTTAAACGAACAAAACATAGATAAAAAAATTCTTTTCATCAACAAAAACAATGAAATCCACTAAAATCAACTTAACTTAACAATCTGTGACAAAATTGGCAACCATCCCCGTCAGAAAACAAACTTTCTGCTAAATTCATGTTTCTCCTGCTGACTACACTCGCCAGAAACTTGTACACGAGTAAGTTTTTGTACGCTTTTCATTAATTCAAATTTATTATTAAACCTTTTTGCGCTTCTTGAAATTATAAATCTTTTCCGATGTTTTAATCTGTAGAAATTTCGCTGCGCTGACTATTGTAAGGAATGTTAACGGTTGCTTATCCTGCTTTGTAGATTATTTACTCTATTTACAGTTTCTCGAAGATCAAAGCTTTTGTCATAAATTTTAAAGGTGAAAATGTTCAAAGCCGAGGTATGAAGAAAAAGTTGGAGAACCCATCTAGGAACATTTCAAAGGAGTGATTCTTGGGAAAACTTTTCTGCATGTTAAACGAAAATAATTAAAATCTCCCGAAGGCCATATTAAAATCACTCAAATTTCAAGATATTGTAATTAAATGTTGAGGAAACTTGAAAATAACTCCCAGCCGAATTTAAACTTTCACTCAAGCCCCGAAAAGTCAGAGAATTTAGGTTCCATGAGATGTGAACGTTGTCTGCATTATTCAACTTTTAAATGGTTGGAAAGCTTTGTGCATCCAATCCAATCTTAAGGGATCTCTGTCTTTGCTACTTTGCTGCATTTTCAACACCAACTGGAATTTGCAACGGAACTAAAGTTTAAGAATCTTAGGCAAACTTTTAATTGTAAATTTTTGAAGAGTTGATCTCACGAGTTTTTCTTTCACACACCAAGGCTAGGCTTAATGGAAGCTTACCTGCTATTAAGCGATGATCCATGATTTGGTTCAAAATGCTGACATTTTATCATCAAGAAACTACTCCGTTTCTTCTAGGTTTCTTCAATGATTCAAATCTAGTTGAACACGGCGTGTTGGCATCGGTTTTAAGAAAAACTTCACGTTGAGTTTTCTTGGAAAAAATAGATTAAAGATTTATTGGTTTAAGTGAGTATAAAAAAAGCCTCAACACCACATTAGAAGATTAAATTCTGGCTTAATGCTCTGCCTTTTTGTGAGCCCTTATGGTGGTCAGATCCGCCTTTTCCCGTGTTTTTCTTTGTGGCCGTAATGTTTTGAAATAATCGGGACTTGTTATACATGTTTTATTCAGAGTTATTGGCTGAAGAACAGATTCAGGGCTGAAATTTGCTCGATCAAGAATGAAGTTGAAAAAAACTTACTTTTTAGTGACCCAATTAAGTACTTGCCATTTCTCCATTGGCTTTTGCAGTTGAATTACTTTCGTCAAGTTTACTTCAATTGATGTCTGAGTACAAATTTCATTTCGTAAATTTATTTTATACTTTCTTTATCTACTCCCCATAAAGTGCACTTTAGCCAGTTTTAAGTTTAGTCAAACCTCATTCTTAAGACTATGGTCATCATGATGATAAGATCCCTTCTTATTGGATCCTTTCTTTTTGAATTGGTCATGATGCTTTACCGATTTGAGGTGACCTTCCTTCTTGTTCCACCCATCTTGCAGCCAGATTCTTGGTGGAACGAGCCGTGTCCCTCGTCAAAGCTTTTTGATTTAAATTGTAAGTGATTTGTTGTGGGAATTAAAGGCAAAGCTTGTTTTTCTCACCCTTTGTCGCCATCTTCATCAAAAGGTTTTCTTTCTTTCTCAAACTCATTTAGTTTGTGGACTTTATCCTTGCCTTTGGTCGAGTGGCCTTTCTTGAGTGATCCATGTTCGTACCATTCACTTTTTCCCTTTTCTCAGCTAGTGATGGAAATCACCTAAAATTTGAGCTCCAAATTGTGTCATAAAAACAAATTAATGATGACATGTTATCTAGGCCTTGATTCAGCGCATAATCCTTACTGCTAGCGATC
>JPYR01000489.1:0-13761 GCA_000775305.1 Belgica antarctica | reverse complement strand
CTGATGAATATACAGAGATTAATACATTGCAATTATTCGGTTGAAATAATTAATTTCACAACTGACCGGATCGGTTGGAAACGAAAGGCGAAAGCTGAGTGAACACAGAATAATCAATCTCAACAGGATGATGACTGTTGCTTGCATGATCCAACACAGCCGCCAGCTATGCTTGCAATCCATTGAAGTAACGGATTTGTTTGTTGAGCTGCAGCGCTGCGAAAAATATTAGAGTTTCCATAGTTTTGAGTCGTTTCGAGTCAGTTGGTTGAGCAACTCGAAGATTGCCGATAGTGTGAAGTGTTTAAAGATGATCTGTCAGGTTAAGAACGCTGTAAGCTGTACAGAAATAACTAAAGTAAACAGTTGCATTTCCTGTTGCGACTTAGCAACTCTGCAACTGTTTGGAATTGTTGCACAATGTTGCACAAATAATTAAGTTCTGAGAATCTGAGTTTTATTCTAAAGTGTGCTGTGAGATTTTACTTTTCACTTGCAAGTGATGGCTGTTAGTAAACATTTTCAATGAAATGTTTCATCAAAAGCAAAACAGAACCCAGTTCCAGTAGAAACTCATCTTCATTTAACTTTTCAAAAGATGTTTCGTCAAGTTTTCCTATCAAATGTTGTTCACAAGCGTCCTTCAAACACTTGCACAGCTTGACAACTCTCGAACACTTCTGGTCTCTCATTCTCATGGATCTGTTACTCAAAGTTCCATCAACCGCTATTTGAAACTTTCCAGATATCCATCTTCAGGCTTCCATCGTTCTCCGTAGCAGCCGAAGGGAAACTAATTGAAAATCAAATTGTAAAGGAGAGACTTTCAGAGGGAAAACTTTTCTCAAGCACATTCCACAGGTAAACGTTGGTTCGATGTTATCTGCCGCCACACACGCTCGCAGAATTCAATTGGGCTGTCCTTAAAATAATGTGGTTTTCTTCATTAGTCATTACGATTGAGATAAGCTTCTCCTTCGTGCTCCAACAATGGTTGTTCTTAGAGGTCTGTGGAAGCTTAGATTTTGCGGAGAGTTTAAGTGTAGTGTCTTCTAATGCGATATGCTCTTAAAATGATTCAAATTCAATTATGGCAACTTGTTGTAATCAGATAATTGAATTCTTTTCTCAGTCAGACAGAAAATAAAAGTCTCTGCCAAATGGACTTTCGTTTTATCTCTGCCGTCGTCGACGTTCGCCTTTCAGAGAAGCAAAGGAAGCGAAGAATGGAGGGCAAAAAGAAGACACGATTGTATGAGTAAGCAATAAAAGCAAGCAGAAGTCCAAGTGCAGTTAATAACGAATGAGGATTTCGAGTTTTCATACAAGTGGATTAAACTCAAAGCTCTTTATTAGCACGTAATTAATTTCTTTTCTTTCCCATTGACTCTCGAGATCGAGATGAGAGATTCCGTTTTCCCTTTTGTCTTCGTTTGCTTTTACGAGCTGGCTTTTTGTTCTCTACTTCGGACGCTGTTAACGAGTGGAATGATAGGAATTACGTGCTGAAATCCCCGAAACTGCCGCAATTATTATTTATTTGTTACACAGAAAGTTGATCATAAACTGCATCAATGTATAATTAAAACGTTGTAAATTGTTAATTAAAATAAATTGGAATTACGTCCCTGACGGGCAATAAATTGCCGGTGATTATTGCAATTTTTCGTCTGTAATTCTCCCCGGTTACCGCTGTTTTTTCAATAATTCCACGTAAATTTTACTCTGTGCACGGGTGATTAAAAGCTTACTAGAATTTCCGTTTTTAAAACCCGGAGACAACTCTTCTCTCGCCTTTTCCCACCTCGTTTCACCTATTCACTTTTATTAATTTGATTTATGTTATGCCAACACGGGCGGCTGATCATGTTCTGTGTTTAAGAATTATTATGGTACGTGAGTGTTTTGATATATTGCCTGTAATTACCCTCAAAACCAAAAAAAGCACAAACCAAGTGGAATGTAAAAAGGTGAAAAATTCTGATAATTTTGGCCTTGCGCTCGTTGAACCTGTGAGCGACTTTTTCCCCTGGGACCGTTTGAAAGTGACGCACTGTCTATTAGGCGGTAACTTCGAATGTTTACCCTTGAAAATTGCTGCGGGAAATTGTTTTGCTCAGAATGTTTAAGGGCTGCTGATGTTAACCATCAGATGTTTTAATCGTTTGACATCTTTTTCCGGTGGTCGAAGGTATTTTTGTGTGGACAATCTTGGGTTGTCTAGGAAAGAATCTTCCTTGTTTTCAAGTTCATCTGATTTTCTGGGATTTTCTTCGGGTTTTCCATTGTCGTATCTGAATTATGCAGCATTTTTCTTCGAAGTTTCTTAAATTTTCTTAGAGTTCATCAACTTTTTCTCAGAATTTTCCATCTAGTAGTTTTACCAAACTTGTTTATTTTGGTCAATTCAAACGTTCAATCTTATAATAAACGTTCCAAACTCAACGATTCGAATACAAAACTAAATAATTTGAATGCAAAACTCGCCACTGTCAATCCAAAACCTGCACACTTCTGATAGGATTAACCAGGGACGTCATTGAGTTTCGAAATGACTCAACCAATAACGATTGTTTCACATCTTGAGTGCTTGTTACTCAAGAAAAGTAATAAAGTATTAAAGCAGAACATCTTAACCTCACCCAAGTTCCCACCCCAAGCCATTTATGACACCATTTATCGATGATGCTTTCCTTTTATTCTCAATCTTTCTATTCAGCTTTATTTTGTTTGTTTGAAAACTTCATTCCAGTCACGATTTGAATTTCTGCGCTTATAAAATATTAATGGTTTGATAACACAAAGTATTTTCCTAAATTCAGCCGCCGCCCCCAACGCGCCCGCTTGCAGAGACGAGAGAGAGAGTTTAACGGAAAAGTTTCGAGTCGTGTCGGGTTGGCAGTCAAACTGAATTAGAACGGAAACAACATGAACTCTCACGATTGAGAAATTTTATGGGTAATTAGCTTACTCGAGCAAAGCATTCGATTTTGTCTGTGTCTAATTAAATTCACTCGATGTACGAACTGTTCAACCGCATCCATGTGATGATTCAATTTTCTTATCACATCAATCTGCGAGAAAATTTCGGGCCCGCCCCAACGCTTTAGCGCCGAAACGATTGCGGAATATCAAATATTTGATTGATGATTGATTCATGGAGGTGGGAAGATCACGTCGACATTCTGAAGTCTTTTTTCGCTTCTTCTTTTTATGTTTACGTTCTCATCAGTAAATACATTTCAATGAGCGATTTCAGCGGATTGAAAAAACTTTTTTTTATCAACTGACCGCCATAAATTCTGCAAACGTTCGGGCGGGCGATGCTAAAAACATTTTCCCGCAGAACTATTTGTTAAAATAACAATTCATTCCAATCGCTGATGTTATGTGTACGCTCTGCAATCGTTTGCTTTCATAAATCAAAGGACGCAGAGCATAAAATCACACTAACATCACTCTCAACCCAGTCGGTGATGTTGGTTTTTGTTCTGCGAATATTTTCAGTTGAATAAATCAGAAAATATCAAAACATAATTGATACAAAAGCACAGTGCTTTTATGCACCAGCTTAATTAAAACAAAAGGAACAGAGTTGTTCACACATAAAAACATTCGAGTTGATGCCGTTTGTTTGGGACTTTTTTGTCTCGAGTACAGTTGACTGGTTGCGCGGGAAAATCCTTTCAGTTCATACAAGCAACACTCCGATGATTTATTGTGATTTCACATTTATTGTGTTGCTGCAGTCTAAAAGATAGATGCTCTTAACATTTCATTAAAAGTTTCTTTCCGCAGTTGCCAAGGCCTTGTTCACAAGTTTCGTCAACTTTCAATTGGTCCAGAGAGATCAAAGAACAAAATTGTAATTATTTTCGTTAGTTAAAGATTTCATTGACTTATTCAAAACGAAAATTCGATGAAAATTTGTCTTAATTGCTAATTATGATATTTTTTGTGACACGGGAAAGGTAAATTAACAAGCATAAGATTCTTGATTTCATAAGAAATAAGAAAAACTTTTAATGAGACGCATTAACTTTGACCAAATCTTGAATTTTTTGAACAAAAGTGGGTGATTTTGTAAGAATATAACATTTCTGTAAGAAAAACTGTGTAAGCAGAAGTAGTGAACAGAAATATTACCTTTAAACAAGAGTTATTGTTTAATTCTTGTTGCAATAGCTTCTTCAGACAAGACTCTGTGAAACTATTTTTGACTGTGGAACTGTCATTTCTTATACATTAAACAAGTTAATTTTTCAACTAAGTTAAAGTTTTCGTTTTAAAATAAAAGTTAAAGATATATCCATAAATGCTAAGTCCTGTCTTGGTTGAAGTTGTCACTGAAATTATTTTTCACAAAAAGTCTATTTTTTCCATTAGAAAGCTTCCATTTGGGTTCACAAAACAAAGTTTCTATCAAAATGCAACTCAAACCCATTGTTCGTTGCCCTTTTCAGACGAATTCACATTGAAAACTGTGGCAAATCAAGTGTAAATTACAAAGCTTCATATCAGTGCCTGGTTAGACTCCAGAGACTGTTTCCGTACACAATCAATAAACATCACAAAAACGTTACCCATCGTGATACAGATAATAATAGAATCGAGTTTCCAGAAATATGTTCCGAACATAAAACTCTTTCCTTTCTTCTTCTCGCTTTTATGATCACAGACAGAAATGATTGTTCAACAAACCATAAACCCATGTTTTGTTGATGACAAATAAGCATTTTGTAATTAAATTGAATCTCTCTGCTATCATCTGGAGAGAACATTACGAGTTGTTTTTCGATCACTTATTAACTTATCGTCGACTCGCCTTGTTCTCCGATATTGAGTGATATCGGCCCCATTTAAAAAGAAAAATCTTTTCTTCTCCCCCAATCCCCTCGCCTTTCTTCTTGTCTTTGGCGTGGCTTCTTCGTCTGAAATCGAAAATTTCATTTTTTTTATTGATTATCGATTTAAAGAGAAAAATAAATAATGTATTAAATAGAATATTTTGTATTCAGCAAAGCGTTTCGGTCTTTATAGGGATGTATCTGGTTTTCTATGTGGATATATAGTGAAACAAAACAGTTTGATACGTGAAGCAAGTAAGTCAGCAAATGGGCAGGATGGGTCAATGAACTGGGCCCTAGATGGGGAGTGAAAGGGTAGAAAATCAATGTGAGTGATTCGAGGGAACAAAATCTTTGGCAGCGATGCATTTTATTGCTTGCTTGTGCTTATTTTGTTGATAAAAACTCCATTTTGATGATGCTTCAGCAGATTTTGGGGAATTTTTAGGATTTGTTTTGTTAGGATTTGAACTGTGTGACTCTGAAAGTTTGAAAGGTTCAAAAACAACTAAATTGTTGCTAGTTCCGTTGTAAACAAAAGAAGTTTCAGTTCAGAAGATTGCATTTAATCTTGAATAAGTTTTCATTAATTTCTCAACCGAAAAACTCATCAACCCAATGGTATTCATTGAAACAACAATAAGATCTCACATTTCTATTTAATCGCAACAAAAGCTTCGCCATTTTTTTTTTCACAGCCGCCCCCTCAGTCACCTTTCCAACGCGCTGCATACGTGACAATGTTATGAATTTGCTTTTGGTAATATGATACACCAAAATGTGACATTATCAATGTTTTCGACAAAAGGCAAAAATATTCAAATGGAAAAAGCACGAAAAGCGAGAAGAGACGATAACAGAAAGATCCTAATAAATAGCAAGGAGAGATAATCGAAGCTATTTTAAAGTCTTCAGTTAGCAATTTGTTCGACAAACAAAAGCGTGCAAAGGAAGAAGCAGGCAAAGAGCGAACAAAGCACGAGAAGTGTTGGGGCAAATCAATGTCATTGTTATCAGGAGCTGAATTCACCACCAGGAAAACTTTTATAATAATTGATTATGGCTTCTTGAACTCACCAGCAATCAATATTCAATCGGAAGGAATAAACGACTGCCGTTCCAGTGTGTGGGAACGAAGTGAGATAGGAAAGGAAGACGTGGCTGCTTTGCTACGGTAAATATTAGTCTTCGAATTGACATCTGCAGAGGCATGAAGCGTGCGAGATAAAGTAGAAAGTATTTAAAATATGACTCGAGTCAATCCTCTGCATCATAAAACTTGATTGGAAAAGAACATCAAAATAATTTCATCGTTATTATCGTTCTAAGCCCCCATAGTCCTCGTTTCCATCACTGAAAATTCCATTTTCTAACGAAATTTCATCTGAAACATCATCAACTCGAGAGTGTCTTTCGCTGCTTTTGCAAAAATGGAAAGTTTTTAAATCAATTTCCCCCTCCACACGCTCGCATTCCACGACTCCGCGCTTTTTCCAGGGTGCTGTGCTTTTGCCACCTTTACAGCGATGAGATTTAAATGAAATATGATTTTCGTTACTATGATACACTCGAGTGAAGAGTCAACTTTCTTACGCCATCGAAAGAAACCGTTTACATTCTGCTTTTAACACAGTTAAGAAGCGCGGAATCATCAACACATTATCTTTGATCAAATAATCTTTAAGGGAACATTATGAAAGTCATTTTAACAGAAGGTAAATTAATGGGGATAAAGAAGGGTGTAAAATTAATATTTTTTCGTATCTTCTTCGCCCTTTCAATTTATTTACAATTCCTGCGCTTCGTGGAAGGTTGCGGAAGAAATCCATAAAACGAAATGGTTAAAATTCAATTTTCGTCAATAAATCTCAAATCTGTGCCGCTTCAAATTGGCTTTCCGCTATTTCCTTTGGGGCTTGCCGAATTTTAATTCATGGATCTTTTCACTTTCCGAAGTTTAAAATCTTTTCGACAATTAAGCTTTTTCTTTGAGAGAGTTTCAAATTCATTTTCTGGGGAACGTGCGGAGGTTGTGCAGAAGCTGGAAACAAAAGAAAATACGAACAATCTTTGAGATTTCAGTTCCATAAACTTTTCAACTTGGTTTTAACAATACCAGCATATCCTAAAAAGGCTTCCAGCATCGTGAATCGATCAGAACCCTATCACATCGAACGGAATATCATTTGCACAGCATTTATCATCCCATTTCAACACGCCAAGGTGACTAATTCTCCAGACTTCCCCCCGATTATTCAAATATCAACCTTTGTAAAGTGAAAAGACGAAGAAAGAGTTTTCCGCTCCGTTTAATAGTCTCTTTCTCTTATCAAATGGCAATAAAATTTGTGGGAAGACAATAAAAAAATTGACTATGCAAATTGGGAATACGAAATTGATTCATTAGAATATACAAATCCAACGACATTACAATAAAGAAGCAGAACGAGAAAATGTATATAACGAGAACACAAAGCTAAAGAAAAGAAAAAGCAGACAAAACACAGGTCCGTAGAGCTTTCAATCATGGTTTGAGTGGCTGAATTGCGAAAGACCCAACGACACATCACGAAAAAGAAGCAGAAAGTATGGCATGATGAACGTCAGTCGACTGGGAAAAGTTCTTTTACATGCTTCGTTTCCAGTGTACGAGAATATGAAAAAGTGACGTGTTAAAATTCTCTTGAACTCTCAGAAATTAATGTTTTAATTCGATTTGCTTCACTCGGTCTTTGTGTGTGATTGCAAAGAAGAAAATAAGATTTTGGTTTCGCTGAGATCTGTTAGTGTGTGCGCTACACGTCGCGTACCACATTTTCTGTTCAACATTGTGTGTCAAAACAAAGCGGTGCGACATTGTCGTCGTAAATATTTCGGTGAAGCATTAATTTGGATTTTGAGTTGAACGAAGTCTTCTTAGAATTCAGAAAATACTTTCAGAGAATTTGAATCAAACGTTGAAGCGGGAAATCGTAAAGTGACGGCAGTTAACACTTGCACAAGACAGTTAGCGTGAATAAATTCAAGTGTACCGAGGTTTACTCAGCGATATACGTGGCCGACGTTGCTGACTTGTGGCGTGTG
The DNA here is from genome assembly GCA_000775305.1 of Belgica antarctica. Classification (NCBI taxonomy): domain Eukaryota; kingdom Metazoa; phylum Arthropoda; class Insecta; order Diptera; family Chironomidae; genus Belgica; species Belgica antarctica. The sequence goes on along the minus strand of JPYR01000489.1, from coordinate 5,830 downwards.
ACGAGCTTGATTTAAATTTATCGTTTTACGTCGAACACTAAAGATGTCAAATTATGGAAACAATCAGAACTTCTGGGACGGTCAGCCCCCACCGCAAGCTCAGGATTTCAATTTCGAAATACCGGATCAGTTTGGGCAAGATTTGTGAGTGGTATCAAAATCGTTTATGTGCCGGATGTTGAAACGTGCTTTTAATCTTCTTAGAAACTTCCAAAGCTTCGAAAGCACTGCACCAATCGAAGCGACCCAAGCGCCCTACTCAAATGTGGCACCTGCACAGTATGGTGGATCGTTTCTGGACGCATCACAGCTGGCGGCGAATAGTTTTTACGGCCAGGGTGATTTCGGACAGCAAAAGGCATATACAGGCAACGAATTTGACGACGAACCGCCATTACTGGAAGGTGAAATAAATCCCCAACGTGACGAGAGAAGCAAATCGAATTCATTTCCACGCTTTTTTCAGAATTAGGAATTAATCCCCAGCACATCGTTCAGAAGGTAAGCGACAAGCAACCACATTAAATGCTGCCAGTTTGTCAATCACTCCGTAATTAACTTTTTTTCGATTTAAATTTGATACGCATCAATTAAAATAAATTAAAATCCCATCAGCTGACAGTTATCGGGCTTAATAGTCAGTTGATTAATTAAATGACTGATACGTAATGCTTACACAATCGATGGGAAATGGGACGATAGTGGAATGTAATGTGACCATAAACAAGTAAAGGGGAATGGAAAACTAGGGATTCATGATTTGATTTTGATTGCATAAGCTAGTGGATAGGCAAACTGTTTAATTATTTATGTTGATTAGAACAGGAACAGACGGAAAAGCGATGAAAGTAGTTTGAAATTTAAAATAAAATCGGAAAATCCGTAATTTTCGGAAGTTTTGAAACTTGCCAAAGGCTTGCCTTTGTGTCTAAGTCATCTAAATTCCTATTAAACTTTGTGTTTTAGTTGAAATATGTTATTTTGCATCTTGTTCATACTTTCTAACCTCAAAAATCTTGACACGCCAGATTTTGTAGACCAAACATTTCATCATCAAAACTCGACAAACTGTTGACAAAGGTCATCTTTTGACGTAAACTTTGTGCTAAATCTTTCTAGATTATGAAACTTTAAAAGTTCTTAACCTCAAAACCAGTTTATCTCAGTTGTTTTCAAAGACGATCACTCATCAAAAAGGATTCGACACTTAAGTTTGACTTTGATGACAAAACTAATTGAATTTAAGCAACAAACTCTGGTGCCGCTTTTAAACCTTCTCCAATCCCAAAAAAATTGCCTTTCAAGATACCATCAAGGATCATGTCGTTTTGTTGATATGCTAAGATTATGCAATAACTTAAGAACTTAAATAAAATGAAATCTCTCAAATCGGTTTAAAAAGATAATAAAAACCGAGCTTCACAAATCCAGGGTAATTTCACCCAATCTCCCTTAAGATGAAGCAGCAAAAGAAAAGTCACGAGAAGAAAAATCTTTGATTGAATTTCAAAAGATTTATTTTATTGCAGTTTGTAAGCGAAACACAAAATATTGAACTAGCTTTGCATTATCCAACGACAAGAGATGAAAAGTCACTATGCTGGGCGGGCGGGGCAAACGCTTAAAAGAAAATAACAATTCGGATGCAAAAAACATAAATTCAATTTGGATAAGATAACCGTTCTCCAGGATCGATATCTCGAAGCTCCTCAAATATGCATGATTGATTTCATGTTTCACGAGAATTTATTTTCGGAGCGGAAATATGTGAGATTTTCAGACGAGGAAGCGGAGAACTCTTTGAATCCAGCTTGTGTAAATTGGAGAAGTGGAAAGCAAACTTGTTATGACTGATAACAGCGGAAGAGCTAAAAATATTCTCCTTCGCTTGTTCGAAATTAAGAATTTCATTTTAGAAATTCAATTTACATTTCGATATAGTATCGCTTTGAGCGTTGGGTCCATATTGTCTCGAGCGCGCAAAAAAAGAGGCTAATGAGATCATAAGATAAGATTTTTTTCAGATTATGATGAAGAGAAGGAGATTTTTTTTCTCGTTTTTTCCTTCCTTAATGATTTCTCATGCGCGAAATAGCTTTTCCACCAGGGGTACATATTAAATTATATTTTGAGCCTGTTCGTCGCGCAATTTAATGGATTAAAAGCAGCTTTTCTCAGATTTCCTAGTTTAAAAATGTTGGATTTGTCAGAAATGGGAAAGTTTCAAGCAAGTTCATGCTGAAGCTTTAAGTGCGATGATACACTAAGTTTATACAAATGTGACATGAATAAAATGTTTCCTCCTATCATCTGTTGCTTTGTGATGCGATATTGAAGTGGTGGAAAAAAAACTCTTCTGGTTTTGAAGGTTCGTGAAATGTTTGCATTTTAACTTTTAAAGCTTTCGCGTTATTGTGCGTTAAAGGGCCTTTAAAAATGCATGATACAGTTCAGACGCTGTTCAACTTTAACGAATAAATTTAAAAGCTTTCGATTTAGTTTTAAATTGCTTGTTAACGAATTCTTGAACGGGTTTTGTTAAATTAAGTTTTTTTTATATTAAAACTAACCCTTTTTTAATGAGATTAAAATAAGCTTTAAAAGCTCAAAAAATTTCATCCTTAGTCAACGCTTTAGTTAAGCCAGTAAAAATTTTGATGTTTCTATAAAAAAACTTTCAAAACCAAAACGCAAAAGAACGAAAAGTAAAAGTGCAAATATTCCACGAGCCTTCAAACATATTTTGTAATATTTTCGTAGCATCTCAAACTGGCTTTAAACTTTACCAATAAAAAAAACACAAGCTTTGAGCTAAAGCCTCATAAACTTCACACAAAAAAAACAACTTTGTAGCAAAACGATTTTCTTACCAACGCCTACAGGTCAATCTAACTTGTCCCACGCAGCACGAGTCAAACAGGCTGCCGTTTTTTTCCCTCGTTTGCATTTTTGCTTTCAAATTTTTATGCGATGAATAATTTCACCGCTAGAACAATATGATGCTGGCTGTGCACGAGAGGCACTGAAGGTTGAAAATTTATGGTTAATATCTAAATCATGTACAGAACATCCTGATGAAAAGTCTTACAACAATAATTAATTTATGCGCACGGAAACAGGAATTAAAACATCTAAGTCACTCTCGCTCCCCTCTGCACCCCGCTTTCGCTTCGCTTCCCATGCTTGATGCCTTGGAATAAATTGTTGGAGTTTACATTTTTGCATAAAATCATTTCATCACGGAAAATTACTCATGATGCCTTCTTCATTAAGCTGAGGAATTGAGATTAAGGTAACTTTGTGTAAAGTTCATTTATTATCTTAAAGTTCAGCAATCTGTCAGATCAACAACAAAACACGTTGAGTTAATCCTCAGAAGCATTCCGTGACTACTACTTAATTAATTTTGCCACATTTCTGGTGAATCAACGACGCGATGAGTTGAGGTGGGGAGGCTGGGTAGGCGGATAAAAATATCCTCATGGGGAACGAATAAAAGAAAACGAAAACTCGCAAGATTTCAGGCTTACAACTTTGTTTAAAAAGTTTTCCTTTTTTGTTTGTCTTCAAGTAACAATTAAATACAAATTAATTAAATGTGTTTCCCTTCTTTCTCGCCTCCGTCATCGCTTCGTTCTTGCTTCTACTGCTTCAGTCTGCAAACAAAACGTAATTTTGAGGTTAGTGTGCGAGCATAGCTGTCGACATTCTAGGGGAAGATTTTTTTTTTGAAACAACAGAAAAATTTGAGCCATTTTGAAGATGAATTGCTGGAGACTTAAAGGCTTCGACTGAATTTCAAAATTTCCATCATGTTTAAACTTTAATTAAATTCAAATTCTACTAAATTAAACTTTTGCCTGGCTTTGATATTCTTCATGAACAATATTCAATAAACGGTATTGCTTGAAACTTCGTTTCCGGCCACTTTGTTAACTCTTTCATCTTTACTAATAAACAAACTTGTTGAATAAATTATAAGACAATTAAAATTCTTTGAAAGTTCAATTCTTATCATAACTAAACCCAAAAGGCAGTTAAAAACTGAACAAAAGCGATGGTCACACAGTAAAGTCTCATAATCAGGTCGTTTATTCGATCCACCCTTCCAAGAAGAACCTTTGTCGACGACACTTAAGATTTGTGTAAATAATTTAGCTTGCAAGCTTCTGAATAATAAATTTGCTGTCACAATTTGCTGCGACATTTGTACGTCCCGGCGAGACACGAAGCAGGTGATGAAATCAATGTCAGTGTGGCTTGATGACTCGATTAATCAATTTAACAACGTTTAAGCCATTCTGATTATATAATCACAAGCATTATTATGAAAACCCCAAATTGGCCTCTTTAAAATACCATTTACAACTGAGGGTTAAGTTAAATCGTAAGAAAATACCCTAATACAAATATTGCGTTAAACCCGCAGGCAAAGAATTTCTCTCGCACTCTCTCCCCCTAACGAACATCATGCAAAACAAACATTATTATGAATGTCTAGCAATAATACCGCAGAAATTGCTCCGGCATGTACCTACACTTGGACTCACGCTTTTCGAAGGAAATAAAATCTATAACAAGAAAACTTTTTCTCACGACATGATTTGGCGAAGGCATCCGTAACGGTGAAGAATCCCAAAACGCTTTCAGTCCGACCTCAATGTGTGTGTTAACATAAAAAACATAAATGTGTACCCATCTCTTTTGTTTCATTATCCTAAACAAATATCTTTTCCTTTTTTCTCGTTTTTGCCGCTCTTGAACACAATTTCAATCTTCAAGACAGGTAAACACTGTGCGAAATTCTCGACATTTTTTTGTTCCTTTTTCTCTCTCCTATTACGAGGCTTTTTATTGTTAATATCGGTTGAGCATCCCACACACATCCACAGCTCTCAACGCTCTGGAAAATATATTTATGTTAACTGCATGGACGTAAAGTAAAATTAATACTTTTTGAAGGCGATGAACAAAACGTCAGAAATATCAGATGCGATATTTTGAGAAGAGCGTGGGATGGTATTTGTTCTTTTAGAACGTTGAAAAACAAATTTGGGTAAACATCTATAAAGCAGGATGTCAAAATTATCTTGTTTCACAAAGGTAGCAGTTCTTAGCAGATGAAAATTCTATTTTAGTCTATTTGTATACATAAAACAATTTCTACTTGACTGAATGCATACTTTTTGGGTGGAATCAACTTGAGAGAGATTCTACCGCAAATGAGATCAACAGTTAGATATCACTGCTCAGCACAAAGCTTTTTACTTGAATCAATACAAAACTTTTTATGTTCTACTTGAGTCAATACAAAGCTTTTTTATGTTCTACTTGAGTCAATACAAAGCTTTTTTATGTTCTACTTGACTCAATACAAAGCTTTTTATGGTCTACTTGAGTCAATACAAAGCTTTTTATGTCTACTTGACTCAATATAAAGCTTTTTTATGTTCTACTTGAGTCAATACAAAGCTTTTTTATGTTTTACTTGACTCAATACAAAGCTTTTTATGGTCTGCTTGAGTCAATACAAAGCTTTTTTATGTTCTACTTGAGTCAATACAAAGCTTTTTATGTCTACTTGACTCAATACAAAGCTTTTTATGGTCTACTTGAGTCAATACAAAGCTTTTTATGTCTACTTGACTCAATATAAAGCTTTTTTATGTTTAACTTGAGTCAATACAAAGCTTTTTTATGTTCTACTTGACTCAATACAAAGCTTTTTATGGTCTACTTGAGTCAATACAAAGCTTTTTTATGTTCTACTTGACTAAATACAAAGCTTTTTATGGTCTACTTGAGTCAATACAAAGCTTTTTATGTCTAC
>JPYR01000488.1:38447-52319 GCA_000775305.1 Belgica antarctica | reverse complement strand
TTTCAACTTGATTGCTCGAATTGACGATAATTTATCCCTGATTAATAAAAGAGTTTCAAAAAAAAACCAGGCTGCTTAGTTAAAGCACAAATCGCAGTTGAATACTGAATCGGAATGTAGCGCACGAAAATCGGAATGTAGCGAAAATCTAATCGCGCGTGTAGCGCATCCAATGCGGAATGCGCTTAGTCCGGTAGCCCTCTAGAAATTGTTTGTTTACGTTTTGTATAATAAAAAGATTAAAATTCGCATAAACCTAGTAACTACTAGACTATTGGTTGACAGCCACATTTGAAGGAAACATTTCAAAAGCCGGCAAACTCCAAATGTGAATTATGTTAAGGGTTAGAATGACGTAAATCCTTTTATTGTGTGCCATCTCAATTGTATTTGGGTAAAATGTAAGTCGGAAAAGCTTATCGACATTCGTTTGTGGCCATCATTTGTATCCGTCATCATTATTTTCATTTCTCACATCAAAAGGCTGATGCTATCATCGTAGGTTCCTTTTAATAAATAACACTCACGTGCGTTCAATTAAAGGGAAGAAGAAAAATCTGGTGAACACAAAACCATAAATCGAAGTTGTTAGTTCTTGTTGGGATGCTGGTGTGCATGCGAAGAATATTTAATGTTTCAGAAAGTTTTAACAAGTTCTTCATGATGAATGGGTTGAATCAAGGCCTTCATTGCTATCAAGCCTGAAAATTTTCACTTTTCTTTGTGTTTAACAACTTTTCCTGAAAATAACCTGAGACCAAACACTAAAAACTTTTAAATTGTACTTTTATCAGTGTCTAGTCTTGAAAATACGGTTTTGAACCATTGGATGATAGCACAAGGGGAAGTTAATCCACACCTCTTATCAGATTTGTTACGGAAGTGCTTGTAAACATGTGTTTGCTTACGATTGCCATGAATGTGCTGATGAATTCAATTTAAATCCATGAACTTATTTAATTTGTGGTTTTCGCTTGCGAATCGAATGGAAAACATTTCGAAAGTGCAAACAGATGCGGAATTTGTCACGGATCATGCCAAAAACTTGTTTACTGATTCGAATTGTCGGGAAAGGGTTTGAAATATTCAGCTTCTTCAAAAGATCATCGACGATACTTGTTGTTTGTTATGATTTCTGACATCTCGAGTGTGGAAAATTGATTTCAAACGGTGTCATAATAAAAATTTGATATATGTTTGTTTTTGAAAAGGGTTGCAATTTCTTTTACAATGAAACTTGTTAAATTGCCCTTCAATTTATTTCCATAAACCTTAAATTAGGCATGAAAATAATTGGCGTCAAAGGCTCGCCTATCAGTTGTGAAAATCTTTTTATTGGCTTTTCTTCCGCACGTGTTCAAGATTATGACTTTTTATTACCGGCATTGCGCAACCTAAAAGCTGCTGGCAATTATTTTTTACGTTGCTACAACATTATCACAGCCAATTAAAGCGGATTTGTCGTACCTTTTGGTATTTATGATAAATTTCAGTAATTAAGAGGTATTTAATTTATAAACGGAAGGTAATTATTTTATGGTGTGGCTTGTTTTTGTGTCACAAGTGCTGAAATTTAATTTTTTTAAATAAAACTCTTTAAAATAACTTAAATTTTAGCCTTATCTGTGTTACGAGCGATTCTACTCTAAGCGTGGACATTGGTACAGACGGTGTACTCAACTTGTTCTGTGTTTTCAATTGTTTCCAAAACACGGAAGCATACAGATTTTCCGTGCTATTTTCATTTCTCTCAAATTAAAGCCAACAGAAGCCTTTGGTGAAGCTTTAAGGCGCTGAATATACAAAGGGCAAAGCTATCTTTCGTCTCAGTTACTTTGTGACCTGTTAGTACGTCTGTTTTCATCCAAAACGAGTAGCCGAAGAAAAAAATTCTTAAAAATTTCCCACAGCGACGGTGCTTCAATTAAAGATTTCTCCTAGATTTCTCAGCCACCAAGCAGCCTAGATGGTTAAATTGTGTCTCATTCGATAGATCTAATAAGTATTACCGAATGGCATACTAAATTTTGCTACTGCTTGAGTTTTAGTAGCAAAAATTGAGCTTAAGGAACCGTCGCTGCCGGACATCCTTAAAGTAGAATCGCCCTTATGAACAAAAAACTGCTGTCAAAAACTGCTGTTTTCCATTATTACTACTTTTTCCATCATTCTACAACGTTTCAGTAGACTAGACGCTAAAGCTGACCAGTATTAAAATATAATTATTTCGAAGCATCTTTAAATTATCCACAAGCCTTGCGACTTAAACATCGAACATCAGCTCCGAATCTCAGTGAAAATAATTCCCTTCATACTTAAATTATAAACTGCTACAATGTATCAACAGCACATTTCCGCACAATACTTTAATTATTTTTAAGTGTGTCTATCGATCATTGTCGTGTTCATTTACTGGGTTAATCAGAAAAGGCAAATATTGATTCAACTTTTCCTGCTGTCGCTGACGAAGGAACTTTTCTCTCGTTTGTGCACGTTGGGCGTGTGTTTGTTGCTCATCTGCGATTGGTCGTCTTTCTCTCAGCGTTGATTTAAGTGCTTTTCACCCTCTAAGTATGAAGCATTTTCCAGGATTTCCACTTGGTAAAACAATGTTTCTCTCAGGTTTGATTACAACGTGAAGCAATTTAATTGATTTTTTCTCGAAAACTGTGCGAGTGTGTTGAGTGGTGTGTCTGTAGTTGAACAGCAAGGAGGAGACTTGAATAAGGACTTCTTTCGTCTTTTTTATGCTGTACGCTTTATCCGTTAACTAAAAATAATGATATTTTTGTTCTGTTAAATAAAAGCAGGGATCAGTTTGTTCAAAAATTTCATCAGTTGCAGTTCGGAGAGACAAAAACTCTTGGATACGGTGCAAGAAAGGACTTGGAAGAATTCTTGGGATTACCTAAAGTGAACAATAAGTGAGAATTAAAATAAAAAAGCATGGCAATGGAACCTATTTTAACGAATTTGTCGTCGAACCCGCACTTAATCGATAAACGGCACACCTTAAAGCGACCAAACATGTCGTCTTCATCGAATTGCAATAAAATTTCATCGTTCATGGTGCAATCGCGTTCACCGTCGCCAGTTGAAAGCGTCATGTCAAGCCCAGCGTCCAACGCCATTCAACCAAAGCCTAATCAGGTACGTGATACTGAAAGAAAGCTTTTGACTTCTCCAATTAAGGTGAAACATCATTTTGGTTCGTCCAAACAGGTTAGCACGGTGGTTCTGTACGGCATTCCGATCGTGTCACTGTACATCGAGTCGCAAGAGCGTCTCTGTCTAGCTCAAATCTCAAACACACTTCTCAAGCAATTTAGTTACAACGAAATCCACAACCGACGTGTGGCACTTGGAATCACCTGCGTTCAGTGCACGCCAGTTCAGTTAGAGATTCTGCGACGGGCAAACGCAATGCCAGTGTCGTCTCGACGATGTGGAATGATCACGAGAAGGGAAGCGGAACGGTTGTGCAAGTCATTTCTCGGCGACAATTCTCCGCCACGGCTTCCCGACGACTTTTCTTTTGCTGTTTTTCACGAGTGCGCTTGGGGCTGCCGCGGATCTTTTCTACCGTCGCGTTACAATTCGTCGCGGGCAAAGTGCATCAAGTGTTCGTTCTGTGGATTATTTTTTTCGCCCAACAAATTCATTTTCCACTCGCATCGGGTGTCGGCCAACGACAAGTACGTGCAACCTGACGCTGCGAATTTCAACTCGTGGCGACGGCACTTGAGATTGAGTGGAACACCGCCGGATGATGTTGCACATGCCTGGGAAGATGTGAAGGCGATGTTCAATGGTGGAACACGTAAACGACTGATGTCGACACCGATGACATCGATTCACAGAGAATCGAGTTCACAAAACTCGTCATCAGCCGCTAAGAAAGCAAAGGAAACGCCGACCATAAACCCAAGCCCATCACAAAATTCGCAATACCCGGCCCGGCCAGTCAACCACCCTTACCCAGCAGCACCAAGCAATATAAACACCTCACCGAGTGTCAATTCCATCGCGCCCGCTGCCACCTCAGCCCCTCAAACAATCCGCGCACCAACAACTTCATTCCCACAAGAGCTTCCCTTCTCATTATCGCGCTCGTTCATGATTGACTACATGTGGCACCATCAACAGCAAACATCCACTCCAATTAATGCCCCAACAGTTGCGAACAAAGCGAATCATTTTCAATTTCCACCGTACTCAGCGTTAAACTGGATTAAACAGCCACCGCCGTCCTTTCTCTTCAAACCAAACGGGGCAGCAATTGCGGTGGGCGAGGAAAAGCCGCCCGCTTTCAATCATTTCCACTCGGCCTTTAAGCCTGTAATCAATATGCGATTAAATGACGAGGCGAATGCGAACGTTGCGATTGTGAACGGCAGTGCTCAGTCGCCCGCCTCGTCAACCTCATCGAACTACAACCACACAGCGTCTTCGACGAATCAAAGCGACGACGAGCAGTTGACACCAGTGAAGAAGCCGTTGAGCCGTAAAAGGCAAGTGAAAAGCAAGGATTTCTACGTGGATGTAGACGAGACGTCGAGCCACGGTGAAAGCAAAGCTTGCGTCCCGGCTGACAACGGAGAATGTTTCGATGGCAACACAAACGATCAAATGACAAGTGACGACGAGAACGAGATGGTGGATATCGAGACAACCGAGGATGATATTCAGATTCTGAACCTGCAGCCGTTCAAGGCATCGCATCACCGCTCAACGGCCGAGGTGGAACACGACGACGACATCGAAGTCACGCAGTTGGAGAACAACAACAACATCAAATCGTTTGAACAAGAATCCACGGTGAAAAAACATCCGAAAAGCCCAATCAAGTCGTTGAAGGAGATTGTGAACAGAAGCGAGCGCGACGGTGAAGAATATTTTGTCGGCAAGCGGAGTCACAGAAGCTCGCCCAACCACGAGTGGACGCTGAACCTGAAAAAAGAGGTAAGACCAGAGCATTTTTATTGACTAAAAAGCGGAAAATTTAAATTTAAAAATGAATGCTATTCATGCGACGCTCGGAAGGATTTTTTACTGTCGTGCAAAAGCTACTCGAGTGGTTTGCAATGATGTGTGCAACGGCGAAATTGATTTTTTGTTCAGTGAAAAACGATTTTTTGCAGATTTTCCGAAAAAGGCATTTAAATCGTTTCAATCGAGTTCACTTAAACCCGTCTTTGCGAATGAAAAATTTAGTTTCGAATCGTTTTTCGTCGAGTTTTTATTTATTTTTGAGCGAATTTCTAAGCTCGGGGATTCCACGACCGCGTTTTTCGCCTGTCATGACTTTCGCGATGAATTATTAACTAAGTCAGTTCATGTTTCTGTTCAGCCTCGAGTGCAATTAAAAAGAGTTGAGTAACGGAAGGGAAAATGGAAAACTGCAGCAGGTCGAACCAAAGACCCGTAATTAAACAAATGGAATCGTCCACGAGCCGAACGAAACTTTTTTATTTAATGTTGATGTCAATTTTACCAGTTTTACATCGAGTCGCTTAATCCTGGGCGATAAATTTCATCCACTCGAGCGCACCTGGAACGGAACCAGTGGAAGATCTTCCAGCAGATTCAATTCTGGTCACGTTTAAATGATTTGAGAATGATGCCATTAAGCGTTCGTTATCTCGTTCAATTGCCTGCCGTATCGCAAGTGATTCTTTAAGGAACAAATCTCCGTTAAATGAAGCACGAACTTGAAAGTTTTGTTAACTTGGAATTGATCTCACGGGACCAGAACGGATTCACGACACTTTTTCTTTCCCTTTTCCAGCCCAACAGACACGATGTTTTATTGGGGTCACCTAATTACGTTCACAAGATTCATGGAGCGGCGAAAGTGGACGTCAAAATGGGTTTAGACGGCTGCTCGACGCCCACCAAGTCAAACGAGCTCTGGTCGGTAGCAAAACTGTCGCTCGAGTGCAACAACAACTCTAAAGAAGACTCGAGAACATCTTTTTATCAGCAACTAAACCAAATGCAGCAGCGAAACTTTCACCACCATCATTTGGATGTGACAAGCTCGGCACAGCATTCGTAAGCTTCTAAATTGTTAATTACATCCATGTGTGTTAAAAACCTTATAAAATCCCTGTTTTGCACCTTTCAAGTCTCTAGTTAAGAAGTTAAACTTGCAATCTTCTCTCTCCAAAGTGAATCTAGTCAATCGAAACAGCAAACACTTCTTTGCTTTGCTTAGAATTTGCATAATTTATCGAGTGTAAATAATTCTGGAAGCTGATTAGGTAGATTTTGTCAAACGTAGCTTAACAAATGTGCAAATAAATCTTTGACGAATAAAAATAATGTTTCAAAGGTGGAATTTTGTTTGAATTTAGCTGACAGTGAGTATGTGAAGGGATTGGGCTGAAGTGTGAAGATTTATTTAAAAGATTGATGATGTCATAGCTTGAGTTCGAGCCTTGTATAGTCATATTATATAATGAATAATGAAATGTTTGTCAGAAAAGGTTCGATTCCTACAAAAAGTGGAACCAACGGATAATTTTTCGTCACTTTTTTCTTGAAATTTCTCTCGTCAATCTAAAATCACTTCTTTCTTTTTATCTCCGTTGACATAACACAATCATAATTTACCCGCAATAAAAACGAATTGTGCAGCAATAAAAAGAAGGCAAACCCTCGTGTGCGTTGTAGTTGCGTTCACCCCTCCGGAAAAACATGTTTTTAATATCTGTTTCATGTTACAATCGACAATAATGATCAAAACCGTTCTTTTGTTGCTTGTTCAACGTCAATTCTTTGGCAACAAGCAGGAATTTCAATCAGTTTTAATCTTGTATCTCTTATTTTCAATTAACGGAAGACGGTAAGAAGCTGGAAAATCTCTTCTTGAAGGAATTTTGCCGAATTTCCCGATCAAAAACCCGAACAAAGTGAATCGTTGAAGGGATTAACTCATTGTTAGATGTAAACAACATAATCGACGATAATCTGGCGCTCAGCCCTTTTAATTTTAATTGAATTGAACGTTTCCACCCTCAATTTAGCTTGTTGCTACAAAACTCTCGCTGTTGGACAATTTTTCACTATACCCCCGCAAGCGCCCGCAATTTTCTAGGTCATTAATAAATAATCAGCAAAGGCAAACAAAGTTAAAAAGTGAATGTTGAAAAGCTACTTCAATAATTAAAGTAATTAAATGAGTAAATAAAAACAGAAACGTTTCTGCTTCGGGGAAAAAATCAACATGGAGCGTAATTACATAAAGGATTAAGGATAATTATGTTTCCATGGCGGATCGTTCCATGCCCTTTATGTGCTCTGAAAAGTCGGTATTGATTTAACAATTTAATTAAATTGAAGCAAAAGTCGTGTTTTCATCACTTGAACGATCGAGTTCATAATTAATGAGATGTAACTACCTGTGAGGGCCTGGAAGTTGTCATAAAAAATTCACGACTCAATGACATGAATTAATTGATTGAACAATCACGAGCAGGAAATCAAGTTGGTCACTTAATATGATTAACACTGAAAGCAACGCTGCAATCAACTTGAAACCACCTGCCGCACCTCTCACTGCATTATTTGCCATCTATTTTACTATAATTAAAGGATGCAATAGATGTGACTTGTTGAACTCTTCGTGCAGGCAAACAAAGAAGTCAAACTCGGTGCACACTCCTTTGTTTGGTTTAAACACGCACGATTAAGGAAATCGAAGGTAAACATCGATGTCGCTGGGAAAAGGGCAGAAGAGAGCGTGGAAAATTGGTTTTGTTGGTTTTATTAAGTTGATTGAGTTGACGTTCGAGGGAACTGCAGAAAAATAAGGGTTGGAAAGTCGGGTGGATGCAATAGAATGTAAAAATTGTTGTTCATAGATTTTACCATATTTTCAAAGATTTTGCTGAACAGAAAAACTTTTCTGAAGTATTTTCCCGGAAGCAACTTGCAACATCATCAAGCCCAATTCAAATGATTCTATGAAAACTCTTGTCCCAAATCTGGTTGATTTAAAATGCTTTTCAGTTCAGTCAGAAAATATTTCGAATGAGATAAAAGACACGTTTCTGTGGTTGCCAATTCAATGTAAATTTATTTTCATTCAATACGTGAGTGAACGAACCTTTTGAAAGTATTTTGTAATTGGAGATTTGCCTCAAATTTAAATGTTCCTTTCCATAAAATGATTGCTTGTTGAGAAGTGTTTCAATTGAAATTTAAATCTTGTTAATTACCAACAGTTTCTGTAGCTATTTAAGCTGAGCTTTTATTCAAGAAGCTTTAGGGAGTGTAAAGTTCCATGGTTTAGAAGGAATTGATTGTGTTTTTTTGTGTAGATTTCTTCAATCAACCGGCAGCCGAAGGATTTTTAGCGAAATCTGGTTAACAGAATCGTGCAAATAACCATGCAATTTTTGTACTTAAGGAAACCTGTTCTCATGGAGCAGGTCTAGAAAGAACGGCAGGTCTTATTAGTACATTCAACAAACATTAATATTACAAAACAAAAGTTTTGGAAACACAACTAGAAAATAAACCGCAACAATTCTAAAGTTTCCATAATAAAATAGATTAAAAATAGTGTAAATTTATAGTTATGTGTTGTTTAACTTTGTAATTTAACTTTATTTAATTTTTTTTAATCAAAAATTCTTGAAGTTATGAAATTCCACAAACTGCAATTTCCACTCAATTGTAAAACAACAAGTTCTCGACTGGAGGTTTCTCTCAATTTCTACGTGGGCGTATACAAATTTAATTTTCCTTTCCAATTCTGCTTCCAGTCCCTGACAAACTTCTTCGTTCGCCATTGAAATTCATCAATGAAAATAGAATTTCGAGAAATTTGTTTAATCAATCGACGCGACTCGACGGAAATAAATCATGAAAATTAAATTAAGTTTTTTTGTGGCCAGGATTTAATAATTTTCCGGTTTCATATAAAGTCAGTGAATAACTTTCCCCGGTGATTCAATTATGTTCAAGCCAGAGCGCTGTAAAATTGGTATTTCTTGAGCCGTTCTTTTGCGCCAAAAATATTTTTCTACCGATCCTTGTCCTTTTTTAATTTTCCATTCGCTGTTTTGTTCCCTTGAGACCAGACGATGAACTTTAACTACGCAAATTTGTATTCAAATGACATCGTTAAACTTCTCTGACATTTAACGACTGCGATTGCGTGTATTTGATGCAGAAAGTAAATTATTTTCTTGTTACAGTGAGTGATTTCCGTAACGACTTTGTTCATGTCTTCTAACTTAATCTATTCTGATTTTGTTTTCATCTTGTCTGAGTTCTGAAGTTTGACTTTAATTGAAAATTGTTCAAAGTTAGAAAAAACTGGTAAAGTTAACAAATCTGTAAGGAAATTTTTTCAAGTTTGAAGTGGGTAAGGATTACACTAAGAAGCTATCGAACTTTAAATCGCAGATGTTGCAATCTTGTTTTAATTTTTTTAATTTTATATTCAGGGGTTTGGTTTCTTCTTAATGCAAATACGCGTTTGAATGTGATTTTTTACGTGCTTCAGTAATGAAAGGAACTTGAAGCATCTTCAAATAATTGAATTGGTCTTTTCACGATTTATTTTGCATGATGAAGATCTGTTGAGATATGTGCTTTAAAAATTGTTCAGACATAACAAAGAAAGACTTTGTTGCGTCCTTGAAAGGGATTTTATTTTCGATAATGAACAAGTTCAATCGTTAATCTGAAGCGAATGAAAAGAAAAACACTTGAACAGATTAAACGTTTTTGTTATCAAAGCTGATTGAATCAACAAATGCTTTAATTCTCTGAGTCTGTGCGCATTTCGTCACGCAATTACTGTAGATTTGAACTGCACAACAAGTGCTTATAGGATGTAATTATTCATACTTCATTTGTAGCATATGTCGTTCGCTATCTGTTCAATCGATTGTGTAAGAATGACATGAAACATGATTAATTTGAAGGAACATTCGTGTAGCACAGCAATAAAAGTTAAAAAGTCGATCGCTATCGTTTTTACTGTGCACGGAATTGCTGGAAGTTAATCAAATATTGATAAATGTTACAGTACAACTAAGGAAGCGCTTCATAGGCATTTTTAAACTAAAAAATCTTACTGCAAAGTCAAACTATAAAAAAATTCTAACAACTTCAACTTTTAAAAACACATTATACAAAATTGTTTTTTGTTTTAGATCTTGAAAGGACATCAATTCAACATGAACATCTACATTCAAGCCGAAATCCTTGCATAACATTATAAAACTTCCTAAATTGTGCAGTCACTTGTAAAAAGGTCACGTAAAACGAATCCATCTCTCTAGCGATTCAATTTGTAAGGAACATCAACTTGAATTGCCTTGTTCATGACGTGAGTGCGAAAAGAAGAACAAAAAACGACACTCATGGGATAGCACGGATGCCTTTTTTAAGCGTCATTGAAAGGCATTCTTGTGGAATTAATTCGCAATGTGGTGTTTTTACACAGCTGAATGTGTAATTAATGTCACTTTTCTTTACTTTTTGTTTTTGTATCATTTTCCAGCTCGATATGAAAGAATTGCTTGTTGACTCGGGTTCATTGAACATGACACTATACGAATGTGTCAAATTGAAAACCGATGAATCATGCAGACAGTAATTGATTGACCTCTTTGAATTAAAATTTTATTCGTGTTAATGCCATCATTAATTTGCACACTTGAAATTATTAATTTCAATCGATTGTTTTGCATTTAGTCGCGCTTAGTACTCGCTTTGTGATGGAAGCACTGCCAGTAGAAATTTTGACAAAGATATTTTCGTACCTGGAGTTTCATGATATTTTGACTGTGTCAGAAGTTTCCAAGTCGTTTGGATCGATAATCAATGTTCCTGTACTAGTCGGAAGAATAACTGCAAACTTCACGGAATTCGAGATCTTTCAAAACTCTTCGCGAAGATATTTAAACGGAAAAGTTGTGAACGGCTGTGATCATAATTTAGAGAAACTTGTTGAAATTTCGCGCATCAATTTTGATTGTGTATCGGCGGTTACCAGCTTGAAATGCGACAACATCGATCTTCTAAGCCACGACCTGTTTCGATGCTTCATAAAATGTTTCCCGGCACTTACAGAACTGCACTTGGAAGGAATTTACTTGCAAGAACCACCGAAAAAACACTTCAAATGCATTTCACTGCCAAAACTGAAGACTTTGAGTTTTCTCTACAGTTCAAACGAGCTTCTTACGTTGTTCACCGACGTGAAGGGCAGTTTAGAAACTTTAAAAATCTGTTTCGTTCCACATGGCAATGACGACGTCAAGAAACGAAACTTCGAGATGGTCAAAACTATTTTACAGAACAACAGCACGACACTGCAAAAACTGAACATGTACGACGCGAACTTTGACGAGTCATTCCTTGACTTGATCTCAAGCATAAAATTCAAGAACTTCAGAAACTGTTCGATTTCATTCAGCTCTTATCTGCCTTTGGTTTCGTCAGGATTCGAAAAGTTCATCAAGTCAAACGCTAAAACACTGGAAAAGTTTAAAATCCGTACGTTCGATCACATAAACAAGCAGCATTTGCAGATCTTAGTTGACAACGCCGTGAACATCAAGAGTTTAAGTTTAATTGTATGTTCAAAATGTGATTACAATGGTTTCAATGACTTCAGGGGTCTGAAACATCTGGAAAGATTGAAAATTCATCCAACCCACATTTGTGAAGGCATCGGACCCAGCTTCGACTCGTTTGTTGCCACGAAAGTTTTGCACAGAAACGAAAAAGTTTTAACATTAGAACTTGGAACAATCAAGGTTACGCAAGAAGTTGTACAGAAAATAATTTTTTGTTTCCCGAATTTAACGACACTTTGTTTGACACCGAGTTCCAAGATTAAACCTGACCTTACGGAAATGTTAAAAAATGAATTGAAGAATCTAAGAAAACTTGAGACTGTCTAGGAAACTGGATAAAAATTCGAAAAACATAAACTAGATTTAAACACAAAGTGTGATCAATAAAAATTGTTTTCTTTTCAACTATTTACAATGTAAAACCTTTTTTTTCTTATCAAGTTTGTTGTTCAATCATTTCACAACTTATTTCACTGCAATCAACCTTGAAAGTTCATCTAGATCACAAAAAATATTTACTTTCGGTGTCAGTTGATTCAGGTTAGTTGTGCAAACGAGTAGCGGCAATCTTGAACAATTTCACAGAAACGTAGATTAAGAATTCGAAAGAAATTTATGTTCAAAAACAGGTAGCAAGGGTGCTTGTTATCGGGCGGTCTAATGTTTTCGCCGAAACTTTCATCGGCATTCTTGTTAATGGCCTTAAATATGGACTGGTTCCGTGTTGCTCTTTTCATTTGTGTCTTGAACTTTGCAGTGAAACCAAGTGCTAGACAATGAAGTTTTTTTGTGGATTATTATTTGTCATCGTGCTTCTGCATCAATCAAAATCTTCAAATCTTGTGAGAAGGAAAAGATTCTTCAACTCGTTGTGGCCAAGTGAAGTGAAGAAAGACGTGCAAACTGGATTAATTTACGCACAGCTTCCACCTAGCTATGTGCACATGCTTCCTGGTGTTAACGATCATTTGGTCTTCCAAAGACGATCAGATGCACAACCACAGTCACCAGCAAATGCACAAGGAAGATTCGTCCACCCAACAAAAATGGCAATTCTCATGCCGCCACATCATCAACAACCAAGACCAGCTCAACCGTTCAATGGTAATTTGAAAACACGTCAGCCAGTCAACGTCCAGCCCCAACAAGGACCAAAGATTGTCATGCGACCGGTTGGTGCAACAACCAAGCTTCATCCAAGCATCACCTTAAAGACCAAGGAGCAAGCACTGCCAGACATTCACAAGAACCAAAGATTCGTCGCTCCAAAACCAACTCTAAACTTTGTGCAACCTTTCAACCCCAATCAGCAGTTGCCAATTAAAAAAACCTTTGTTGAACAGGAATACATCGAACAACCGACCCCCTTGCTGTCCGTGGACAATGCCCCAATCGAAGATTTCTATTACACAAGAGAATTTCAGGAGCTGCTGAAGGAATTCAACATCAAAGTCGATATTAGTAAATTGCCACCAATCCACGATGTCATGGCAGTTATGGGCACTGAAAACGGTCAAGACACAATTAAGGCTATCAACGACGTTGCCAAGTCTAGCGAAGGAATGGAACTTATTAAAATGTACTTGGATTCAACCGACGGTGACGAGTTCTACAATTACGACGATGACGTCGGCACCGGTGAAATTCAAGTCGGTTCTGAAGACGTGAAATATGTTCAGCCTTATGGAAACGAACAGAATGTGCCGTCTCAAAATTCTGGCGAACCATCAACAGATTCAGTGCCAAGAGCAACAACGACTGGAACTTTGACTGGTGGAGGCAAATCTTGGTGGAAGCCACTAAGCTGGTTCGGTAGCTCAGCGCAATCAACAAAAATCGAGTCCCTCAAGAAAGACGCTGAAATTCTCAAAAACGTCGTGCCAGCAACCGGCTCAGAAAGTTATTTGCAATACTGGGGAAAGTTCTTGTCACCAGCAGCAAACGGTAGAGTTCCAATCACTCCGGCATTCAACGTTGATTCAAGCCCAAGAAGAATTTTTGTTCCAAGCATGCAAATTCCAGTACAATTCAACAACCCAGCTAATATTGAAGGCGTCAAAGTTATGCCGACGATTCGCTTAACCGAAACACAATTCCAAGATATGGTTGAGAAGTTGAAGTTGGAACCAATGCGCGGTGTTCAGCCGCCACAGAGAATCATTCAGAAAGTTGTTCCGACACGTGCACCAATCCATCAAGTAGCTGTGGAAGCGAAAGCACCTGTAATTGCAGCACAAGCCCCGGAAATCGTTACCCAAGCCCCGGAAAT
>JPYR01000488.1:188-26855 GCA_000775305.1 Belgica antarctica | reverse complement strand
CTTCCATAAAGCTTCAACTAATTAAATTCAAATGGTGAAAAAAAAATAAAGCGATGTATACGAAAATTAAAGCAGCGACGCTAGTGGCGTATACAGTTTTACGACGGAAGATTGAGATGGCAAGCATGTAATAGGGGTTCGGAGTCAAAAGCCAGCAAGAAGGAAGGAACACGAGCGTGAAACATGAGCGAAAATATCCATCGCAGCGCAAATTCTTTTCAATTTCTGCGAACGCTTCATGAAGAAGTTAAGTAGGTAGTTTATTAAACGTGGTTGGAATGCGTAATTTGCGAGTTGATTTTAATTCCTGAAGGATGTACGACGCTCTAAATTTTAATCACAATCTTTTAAGGCGTCTTGAATATTCAGTTTTGTTCTAGTTTCACCCTGTTTATCCTATCGATCCCCGTCCCAGGCGTGTTCGGGCGACTTACACAGCTTTGCTTTGTTTTTAATAACGTCTGATTGCTGCTACAACAATGTCTCCAAATGGTTGCCTTCGTCTCGATACAGGAAATTGAGAGAAAATTTCAAATTAGTGTGATTGAAGTTTCCTACAAATTGCCTTGGGTGGATTTGAAGCATTGAAGCTCGCAAAATTCCTGCCTGAACCCGCGACAAAATTTCCCGGCAATCTGCGTGAAGACGTGAACAATTTGTCGCACATCACTTCTGCACACGCCCACCACCCAGAACGACAATTTCTCGAGCGCCATGTGAATGTGTGTGATAAATATCGAGCGTATAAATAGGAGTTGTTGGCACAAGTGTAAAAACTTTGAAAATCCCCAGACACGCCAAGACAGAATTCCGCGAGACACGCAGGAAAAAGACATCCAATATTTATGTAAATTATGAGCGCTCTTCGTTTAATGACTTTACGCACTCTCGAATCTGCCGCTTCTTGCGTGCGAAATCTTGGCGAGGCATTCGTTTGCACTTGCAGGCAGCGAAAGTGACAATAAAGTGCAAAGTTTGTTCAACGTTATTTACGACTCTCCGGAAAATGCGACCGGGCAAGGAAGCAGATAGGAATGCTTCGTCTTCGTTTAAAAAGTCGGGAAAAGTTTGTTAGAATTTGTTTTCAGCTTGTGAAGCGTTTTTTAGCTCAGAAAAATGTATTTCAGAGTTTTATTCTTAGCAAAATAAAACTTGATCACGAAGTTAAAAAGCAACAGTCTGGTTTCAAGCTAATTGTTATTGAAATTTTAATCACTGCGAAGATTTTTGTTAACCCGATGCTATGAAGCTTCAGAAGTTGATTTTGCCAAGCTTCGATGGCTTCAATCTTTTCGCCGTCAATTCTTTCATCTTGCTCGTTCGTTGTACATCAAATACTGTCAGGGACGTTGTGCTTTAGAACTTCATTTGCCTTTTCTTAACTACAGCAGTCAAAAGGGGTAAATTGAGCGAGGGGAGCGAGTGGAAGCCTAACACATCGCAATTTTTTTAAGATTAATTCCCGTAGAACCTCGTAAACATTTATGGAAAGAGAATAAAAGGCTGCCGATGATGGAAAACCTCAAACGCGGGGGAGTCGAAGGATGCGGCCTGGGAGAAATCGATGAAAGGCTTTTAAAATGTTGGCGGAATAAAATCACGCCAAGTCAATGATGCCGTTAATCTACTGTGATAATTCTTCACATGAATTCAAAATTCTCTTTTCACGTCTCCAAAACGAATTTGAATTTAGGTTATTGTGTGCACAGTTCACCGCAAAATTGCGCCGCAATCGCTCGACACATCAGCCTATTGTCGCATTCGTCTCATCCCTAGACTGCAGTCGAGAATCCCAGTATTATAGATTTGGGTATGAATTTGTCTTTTTGCGGGCGCCCAGAAGATATGGAGAACAGAAAGGCGGTCGTTCATGCTGTACTGAATATGAAAAATATTTGAATCGTGCTTATCATTTCAGCGGATCAATGTTTTAGGGGGCCAGGAACTGCTTTGGAACAAGATGAAAGACTTTTGTTTATCATAAACTGTGTGTTAAGCAAAAACTTGAACATTCAACATCATCTTGAGCCAAAGAAGGTTCTGGCGCAACACAAATGGAACAATAACAACAAGAAAACGTTGAATAAAAAATAGCTTCGAACAAAGCCTTTCAATAGAAGTTGTGGGTGGATGGATGTGGAAGAAAAAGTGGCTGTTAATGTGTGAGATGGGAATGTTCGGATCATTTCAAGCTTTGTTTACATTCGCTGTAAGGGTTTCGCTCTCTCCTCGCGTCTTCTAAAGACCGGGGATGAGGCGAGGGGAAGGTCAAACCTTTAGTCGGCATTAGTTTTCTAAGCAGGAACTGTCCGGCTAACGATACTTAATAACAAATTAATCACATTGTGCTGCGTGCGGCTCAAAACTGCACAAACTTTTTCCTCTTCCACACACTTAATGACCATTCCGGCTAAACAAATAAACGTCAAAACACATAAAACGATAAATTTATTGCGGGAAAGTTTTCTTTCTCTGCTTTTATTCACTCATTCCGTGTTGTTGCGGGACATAAAAACCAATTAAATCTTTTAATTAATTAGGACTGGGACTTGCACAAATTTTTCGCTTTTCTAAATATCCGTTTCTCGCGCTCGGAGAGATAAACGGCGCGGAGATTTTTTAAACACCGACTTCATATACCAATTAATCAAACGAACCGAATAAAAAACGAAAATTGAGCCTGTTTAGATCGTGGCGGGAGTTACTTAAGACGCTAACGAGTCTGGTGATTACAAAATCACCACAATTAAGGCTAATTCGAGTGAATTAAGGACAATTGGGACTAGGATTAGTTGCAGCCGGGGCTAGAAACGGGTGTGTGTTTTTGCAACCCTGGCCAAGGCCAGTCTGCAGCACCAGCTGCAATTGACAGTGTTTGTAAGATCCGGATTAAGGTTAGTTCTCTCCCACACAGCCATGAAAACTCCAATTTACACCATTGTTAATCTCCCCGCTAATCCCTCTAGCGAAATAAACAAGCTTGATGTGTTGTTTTATGAACATTAAGAGAGTGAATTTCACTGGCACAGCACAAACGAAGGAGAAATGACTAAATTATGTTGGATTTGATGATGATAATGATGAATCGAACAAATAAAATAAGCTTAAGAAAGTTGAGCATGAGAAAAGTTAAATTGGGCCCGTTAACATTTTGCAAGAAAAATTCGAGAGAAGAGAAAACTTTCTGCCGAGAACGATTTTTCTTCACACATGAAGACGCCCGGAAACGGGGGATGAGAACGGAATCGATAAAGTTTATCTTATCCCCAATTATTTCTCATTAGTGCAAACGGGCCCATTCAACGATAAAACGCCTTTAACTATTTTATTCATCAGCATTATCATAGAGCTAAGGACTTCGAGCAGTGGATTGAGTAAGAAAACACCAACTCATGGACGGACTTGGTGTTAGTTCACACGGTTGGGTTAGTTGTAGCTATTTTTTGACACCGGGACCAAACAACACTGGGGTTTGCTAAGGCAGCGTCCATCAATGACATCAACAGTGCAAGTTTTAGTGCGCAACACGATAATTCTAGCCATCACCTCGATCAATGTCATTTATAGACGACCCGATACATCCTAAAAACGTTCTTCTTGTTTGCACAATGCAAGATTGAAGCATTAACTTACCTTCTGAGTACTTTTATCTCGTTCTCTAGCGAATCTTCCTTGCCTTTGAGCGCTTTCTTATCAATGATCTTGACGGCGAATAATTGACCCGGATTCTCCTTGCTCTCGCCAAGCCGTACTTCCGAAAAGGCACCGCTATTTGTTTGGCATAGACGGATAAATGTTTTGTATGTGGAAAAAGAAGAGAAAAGGAAACATGAAAAGATTTTCTCGTTATTTGTGCTCTATTAAAATGCAAGGCATCAACTTGATGACTCAAAAGAATTCAGAAAGTTCATGACGGCAAAATATAATCATGAATTAAATTAAAACTTGTTATTATTTCTTCGGACTGATTGCTAAATGACGTCAGAAGACTGTGTTTAGAGGAGATAACGGCAACCGGCGCTGACAGCACAAGGTCGAAGCACAAACAACAGTTTCGATTGACGTCGTTTGCTAAATAGCCTTAAGGTTCTCCTTGAGAGCTCTGCGGCTGAGGGTTGAGAGGTGAAGGAAACATTTCTCGGGGAGTTCATAATTTTTGCTTTTATCGCTCCACCTCATGCAGTAGAATTTTAAATGTGTCAAAAATCATTGAAATCGAAAAGCCTGGGTAAACTCCGAGCGAGATTTCTCGATACTTTTAAAACGAATACATTTTTTCCATGGTATATTGGAGATGATTGCTTCAGGGAGAAGTATAAGAGCTCAGAATAAACTCAAAAATCTTATAAGACTTTCGAGACTTTGCGAGAATCTTGTTGGATTTTTCTGTGAAATTCTTGGTTCTGAAAATTTGTTATCAGACTCATTAAAGTCAAATAAGAAATAAAGTCCAATAAGATTAGACGAGAAGTTTAGACAAATTCCAATAAGAATTCTGAGAGCTGAGACAGATTCTAATAAAAATTCTCAAAGTTTAGACAAATGCTAACAACAATTCTAGGATTTCTGACAATTTCCATTTAGAATCTTTAAAGGCTTGACAATATCCAACAAAAAATCATCAAGTTTTGACAAAAATCCAATAAGAATTCAAGAGTTTCAAACAGATCGACAAAATTTAATTATACTGAAGGCAACTGCAATTGTCATCGATAAGATTCCACTCCGGGAAGCTTTCAACTGAAAAGCTATGTGAAAAGAAGCACCCGCGAAGAAGGCTGCTATGATGGATGTGGCTCATAATTAATTGATTGATCGACATCGATCTAAAGTCGTTGACACAACCGTATTAATGATTGCGAGATGATTCATTGGAGTCGAATTGCTCCACGGAGCAAAAAAAGCTATTTTGCCCTTTTTCGTCATCTCAGCACATTTTTTCACGGTAGTTTACTCTTTCTTCTACCTTCCTTCTCTGCAGACGAAAGAAAGACTCGCACACCGACCAACTGCGGGGCAACAACGTTCATCAGCATGAGGCATATCTTTGTTTGCGAGATTTATGCGTGTGCACACAGAGAAGAGCCACCGAAATATTTATTCTGTATGGAACGTGCCTCTGTTACGTCGTGTCGAGTACGAATCGATGGAGTGAGGGAAAAACTCTAATACTTGGATTTAATCGCTTAAAAAAGTCGGAAGGTCAACTGCGAACGAGAAGAAAAAAAAAACTTTGTAAACGACGTATCGAGAGCGATGTGTTGCTTCAGGGACCTGTGGGAGGTCGAAATTGAGGGTGTTAAGCACCTAGTTCGATATAGTTTTCGTGGAAATTGAATAAAAGGTTAAAATTATGCAACTCCCTGAGGTGCAATGAAAAACATAATAATTCCGACTAGCCATGTCGTTTACCTCAGGCTCTGAGTGCTGCCAAGATCAAATTCAACAAAGAATTTCGTTCACAATCAAGTTTGCCTGCACTTGTTGTAGGACACGGCTGTGGAAATTTCTCATCTACTATTGACGTTCGCCTTCGACAAGCTGAACCCGGGTGAAGGAAAATCTATATGAAATCTTGTGAGAGCGAAAATTGAAATCCAAGTATGCCGAACTGTTTCGTTAAAATTCCTTTTTTTATGCTTCTCAATGCGAGCATCGTAAAAATGATGTGTCTGTCGTGTGTATGGATGTCAGTGGCACAGCTAAAAGAATGACTAAAATATGCTCCGCCAGTCATGTGTGTGCTGGAATCTATAATAAAAGAACTTTCATAGCTCTTTTTTCGCATTTTACGAGGCGATTCAGTGCGAGGCTCAATTTTTTGTGCCGTCAAATGATGTATAATAGCGAGTGTATTACATTTGTTAACGCGCGACACCAGAGAGATGGGAAATGATACATGAGAAGCGGTTTGATGATTGGGGGTGAAGGGGCGCGAGTACTCACTTTCCTAATACTTGTCTTAAGTGATATTTATCCTCTATGTTTATGATTTGCTTGTCGATATCCTTGTGGCCGTCCTTTCGCACCTTCTTGCCCGAGTCTTTCTTGCCAAACAGCGGCATTTTTCGCTTTTTGCTTAGACCTGAGGGAATCTTAAAGCACAAACAATCGTCGTCGTTCTCCGACGTTCGCTAACAAAAAACACTTCACTCGGCTCGCTTTGTTGACCACGGTAGAGTGGCTTCAACCTTTACTCTTTCACTACGACGAAGCAAGGGATCCTTTGAGGTGCGTATGTATCCGAGAGCTTGATGATTAAAATTTATGAATTCGTATGTTTAGCCTCCACTAGCCCGCTGGCACTAATTTTTCTTTCTTTCTGCTTGTTTTTTTTGTGGGCCCAGCCTGCGACTGTGTGAGTGAAAGGAAATTTTCTTCTCGTTTTGCTCCGCAGCGCAAATTTTCCTTTTTTCTTTTAGATGTTTTATCCTTTTCTGCTTACAATTTCGAGATTTTTTATCTGGTGGAGCGACTTGAAGCACTTGTCAAGCAACCACACGGCGAGCTACGTTCGAAGAACTTCCGCAGAATCGCTTTTCGATTACACGGAGCCACGAGATCACGATTTCAACCGAATAATAGGAAACTCTTTCGTCTTGAAATTGCAAAAGGTTTTTATGTTTCACTAACGCACAGATTTCCGAAAACGAATCCGAGGACGACGAAATTGTTATACAAAAAAAAAGCACAATTAGCTAACAGGAGATCCCACACTGAGCACTCGAGTCTCTATTGAATCAACACGTTCTCGGGCTCACTTTGACTTATCAATGGCTCGTTGTGTGGAGCGTAGAAATTTCTGAGTTGTTCACATCATTTTTCAGTTCCGACTCTTTCGCGACTCAATTGCACAAAGTTGTTCACCCCGGATTTCAAAGCTGTTGGCCATTTCAGAGCTGTAAAGTTTGAACTGTTCAAATTATTGATTCAAAATTTTAAAAACCGTTAAAAATGGTTAAAATTTGTTAAATTAACGGTGACAATCTTAAGAAGTAAATTGCAAAACTTCATTGAGTGATCTTCGACAACTCAATATTTCAGAAAGTCTCAACAAATTTTGCTCTTTTATACAAAATTCAACAATTTTGATGACCAAAAGCGTTTCAAGACCAAGAAAAAACTTTGAAAACCCTTAGAAATTTATTTTTAAAGTCATTCAAACAGTTAAAACTTTACAAAAATCACAAAAGTCACTCAAAATCTCTTTAAAACTTATTCGAAAACACCTCAACTTTCCTGATTAACTCTAATACTCTTTATTATAAATGAATGTCGATCGATTTTTGGTTACAAATATGAAATTTCGTCTAATTGATGACTGACATTACACTTTCAATATAAAAAAATCCGCATAAATTAATTAATTAATTAAAACAATAGTTAGATCCACTTGACGAACATGAGAATTATTAGTGCGATGGCCACAGCGACAGTCGTAGGAAGAAACGTTGAAAGCACGACCTTGATGATGAGAAGACCTCCGACGTACCATAAGAATTGGACAACTCCGTATCTGATAAGGAAGCGAGAATTCATTAGAATAAAATTTCGAGTCAGCCCGTAAACGAATAGACTTACATGTGCCACATGATATTGTGCCGAATTGAAGTGTGCTTCGATTCTTTGTAGAAGTAGTACCGGATGCCCACGATTTGCGTCTCGAAATACTTCGCCCAGTCGCAGTATTTGACATTATAGTTGTACTTTTGAGCGTCTTCAAGCTTTAAGCTGTCGAGGACTCGCAACGAATTCTTCATGTTGTAGTGAAAGTTTTTACTAACGAAGTAGTCAAAGGCTTTGATGCCATTGTCAAAGATTCGAACGTAGTCAATAGTCCTGGAAAAGGTTGAAATAATTCAATTAATATTGAAATTGTTCATGAAGTTTATGAATCTTTGAGAGAAGTTAAAGAAACTTACTTTCTAGCCGACTTTTTGCTCGCTGGCAGCAGATGTTCAGGGATGTACAACAGCAATGCCGGGATGAAATGGAACAAGTAGATGAATAGTGTGTACCGGAAGCCAGTGCGCACGCTGACCTTCGGCTGACAGATGATGAAGTCGTTCGGATGCTTTTTGGTTGCTTTGTTTAACATTTTACAGTAGGTGCCGAACGTCAGCGGGTTGATTTCACCGCTGGTGCAGTGAATGACTTCCGGTGTTTCGATCGGACGAGTGGCGACAAACCAGGAAAGCGCGATAGCCGCGTTAACAACGTAGTCACATGGAATCAAGTCCATCACGGAGTCAGCATCGCCGCCCATCGTTCTGAACAGTCCTTTAGAATAGCCGGCCAAGAAGCCGATGTGGCCACTGTTTGCTGATCCCACCCAGCCTTCGTCGGGGTCTTTGAACGTACCGTAAACGATCGAAGGTCGTAGAATGCCTGCAGGCAGATTCTGCATTTCTTTCAAAATCAGGTTTTCTGCTAGTTGCTTGGTGAATGTGTAGGTGTTGGGATGAATTCCAAGGATGTCTTGAAGTTCCTTGGTCCCGGTCTTGGGAAGTTCATTCTCGTTGTTGTTACTGTCAACGAGTTTTATCATATCATGTGGATCATGTGCCGACGGATACACTTGTTCCTTGATGCCCTGGTTTAGGTAGCAGCTGTTGCAGAACGCTGTAGACACGTAAATGAACGACGTCAAATTGCGTAAGCTTTTCGAGAAGTTTATCGCAACTTGCGTGCCGACAAGGTTGATTTTGATGGCGGTCGCTAGAAACGAATTGAATCTGATTGTTGCGGCGACGTGATAAACAATGTTAACGTCGCTGAGAATTTTCGGTAGCAATTCCTGGTTGATGGCAAAGTTGGGTTCGCTTAGCTCGCCAAGCACTGGCTGGACCTTCGCTTTGTCGGTTTCACTCAGCCTGTCGAAAATCTACGGAGATGCAGAAAGCGAAATGCAACTTTAGCAATTTATTTTGATGACTGTGCATGCTACAAGCACTAAGTGTATTAACGATGACCTGAGGCGGGGTGCAAGGCCACCGAAGCCGTATGCTATCGACTGTTTAATGCATCAACGTGAATAAAGAACTGCAATAACGATATTTTACGTTCTCGGAATGACGATCAAGACAACAATCTTTAACTCGTTTTCCACAATTTTTTTCACCTTTCATCTCTCGTGCGATGATTTGTGCAGAGGTTGTCTTTCACAACTGATATTCAAACCAACGTGAGAATCAAAGTCGTTCGATAGACCGCGATAACTGGCGCTAATTATCAGTCCGAATTTTGTTGCGCAAGTTTTTTGAACTTTTTTGTTGACAAATAAAATTCACGAGAGATTCCGTTCGGTCATTCCGGAAAACCAGATATCTGCGAATTTAACGTTTGGCAGATTTACTTGCTGTAATTAAAGGCTTCTAAGGTGTTGAAATTCGCAAGATTAATGGTACTTGTTGACGTTGATGACTGTGAACTAACGTAGAACGTTTACTTAGAGCTTCTTAGAACAGTCAATCATTGCGCAAATTATTATTTTAGGATCCTGGAGTGATTAGTGTTCAATGGGTTTATAATGATAAACTAAAGTTCTTACATAAAAAATTGTTTTCTGTTTCGTGGACTTCGCTTAAAGATCGGAACTTTTTTCAAGCAAAAAATGAATAACAATTCATCTTAAAATCTAATGAGTTTTGATCCAGTCAGTTGAAGCTTGTACTTCGAATCATTAAAAGCAGTGTAAAAGGTAGTGGTCATAGTTTCAATTAAACATTAGTGAAAAGTATTGATTGGCAAAGTTAAATGTGACAAAAACATGTGTGGTTTTTTTAGAAATGTTTATCCAAAGATATAAATGTGATCTTCGTTTGCAAACATTAGTGCATTCTTATTCAATATTTAAATTTTGTTGATAGAAACAG
This sequence comes from Belgica antarctica, assembly GCA_000775305.1. Classification (NCBI taxonomy): domain Eukaryota; kingdom Metazoa; phylum Arthropoda; class Insecta; order Diptera; family Chironomidae; genus Belgica; species Belgica antarctica. Next base: position 16,980 of record JPYR01000488.1, on the reverse strand, counting down.
CAAATTAACTCAAGAAGTGACGCAAGAACATCGGTTTATTGATTGGGAAAACCTGACATTATTTTATTTTAAAGCCAAGAAATCACACCCAGAAAACGTTTAAAAGGCCACGAAACATCAAAAGAACAAAATTTAGTATTCCATTTAGACGATCACTTTCAATTTGCATGATCTCAAGCATTCTGGAGCTGAATTTGGATTAAAATTATTCCTACTCGGGCTTAGAAGCCAAAATCGAAAACTTCTCGACTTTAATATGTGGTGTCACAACAAAGAAACTTCATTGGACTTCCAAAAGTCAACAAGGAACTTCTGGTTGCTTTTATTTATTTATTCATTACCACACTCCAAACAATTGAATTTCATGTTTGGCCAACGACGTATTGTTTTCACTTGCACAACTTGCGCAAAAACAATTTTCGCAATTGAACGGCAAAAAGCGGTTTCGCATGCATCAGCAGTATGCACAGAAAACCATGATCTTTTTCTGTGATGGCTGATAACTGCAATTAAAGTGCAGTTTAAAGGCTTTGCTGCAGCGTTGAAACTTGAATTTTTGCAATGTGCCTGATTTTACTTGACCGTGGTTTAGTTTTCGAAACATCGTAATGAAAAAAGGTTGAGACTAGTTGAAATGAAAAACACAACTTTTTGGCAACTCATCTTTATAGATGACGCCTTAAGAATGAAGAAATTGTCATATTAGACAAACCAGTTTGAGATCAACTTGTGAGTTGGAAACTTTTTTCTTTTGATGATCAGCCAGAGTTCTGTGACTGCGCAAACAAAATTTTAATTGAAATCTAACAGATCGACGTCGACAAACAACTTCTGATGATGTTGAGCGAACGTAAGAAACTGCATAATAGGATGAATCATCGATTTGATTACTACTTACAACTTTTGACATCAGCCTTTCGATTCTCGACTCGGCTGAATGACCATTCTTGTCGCGAATCAGCACGTAAATTGTGCCGATCTCAGGCGTCGCACTCAGTAGGCGTTCTATCAGAACCGTGCCCAAGAATCCTGTGCCACCCGTAATAAAAACGTTTTTTCCAGCCAAAAATGTGGCGATCGACGGAAGATCGTCATTGACATCGTTCAATTTTTCACTTGCACTGCATATTTCTTCCATTATTACAGCGCTATTGTTTTCAGTTCATTTGATACGATTAACACTACTCAAAAGCGAAGCTTGACCAGCGCGCGATTATTGCTTTGCGACTTTATCGTTCAACACCTGAGCGAGAACTAAATGTCGCTGCCCGATGTGGCGGCTTTCAATTGTTTTCGTTCTCAAAACTTTTCTTGGTGGGAGCTTTGATTGCGATTTTTTTTCTTCTTCGGTGTTGTGCTTCATGTTTTAGTGATGAGTCAAACATAATTTCGATTGTTGGGCGCGCAACGTTGTGATCGTGGCAGCAACATAGAAACATGATCGCAGCTGTGGTAAAATCTAATGAAGCATCGATAAAAAAAATTATTACGATGCACGGGTTTCTGGATTTAATGAAGATCGTCTCTCACGTTTGCATAAATTCGAAGAGTTAAAGAGAAAATCCAGTTTACACAGCGAAGAGCAACTTTGAGATAGTTTAACCTTGAGAAAAGAGAATTTCTGAGCTTAAGAAAATGAAGAATCTTGAATCTAGCGATGATTACTCTTCAGGAATTCACGTGTTGGTTCAAACGTGTTTGTTTTTATCGGCGAATTCTGTTGTTTTCATGTCAAATAAGTTTTCTTAGAAACTAAGAATTCAAATCGTGATTTGATCCCGTGCACAACCAAATGATGAACAGCCCGTGCTCACAACACGTTCTTTTAATTTTGATTTTATTCAAATTAAATTAGTCATTGCAACACTACAAAAACTGAAGCCCGGAAAAAAAACCTTTAGCGAAGACATATAACGACCCAAATTCGCATGAAAACAAGTTTTGCAACCTTTAATTACTAGTTTTATACGCACTGCAGTTCTGAGAGTGCATTAGCGCAACTATCACCGATGAATGGTTGAATTCTGTTTCTGCTGGTTGTACAACGATCAATAAATTTCGCAAACAAGTTAATAGATGTGCATGTCGTCGGCCCCTGATCTCTAAAGCAAAAAAAAATTATGTGACGATTTACCATTTCAATTCAAACGTCGATACAAATGACACGGTGCGGCTGCTTATTTGTTTATTTGTCTGCCTAGCCATGACGTGTCCTGTTGAAAAAAATGTTGATAATTTTTGAAACGCAAGAGTTTCTATAATCTTCACCGTTTCTAAAAATAGATACAACGGTTGAATAAAACAACGGAGAAGACTAAAGCTTGGAAGCTTATGAAGAAGAGCTTTTGAAACCGACGATGCAGCTTTGCAATTTTAAATTTCAAGCTTTTAAATCGACGCTTTAATTTTCAAATTACACTTTAAGCTTTAGTACAATGCAAAGCTTTTAAGTCGTTTAAATGTAAATCACGTAGCAGCATCAACCGACGAAACTTACTTCACTGCAGTTTTATATCAAAAATCATTTCCATCGAAACAAAATCTCCCTTCGTTAAATTACCCCCTTCAACACATTTTTTTCTGAACGCACATCCGCATCAACCCCTCTTATCAAAATTGGTCCTGTTTGCCACATAAAAACCTAACAGGCCTAAAGCAGCATGAACATTCAACGAACGTAGACCCCTTTTTGTAGTAATGCTTGTGTGAAGTGTAGGAAGATTATTTCGTTCTCTCGACTGGTGCGCAGACGCGATTTCTAGGCAAAAAGTTCTCTGGTTGATTGAAAAAATAAGAAGTCACTTTCTTTACTTCTAAGCCGTGGCCAGAGAGTTTGAAGTGAAATTATTTGAAATATTGTGTACAATTTTTGATTTCATTTTATTTCAATTAGCAATCAAATTCCTCGAGAAAGAGTCAACCAGTGCGCGTGCTAAGACCTTTTCAGGTTTGTGAATGAACGAGATTCATTCAGCACACAAATTTCCTTCCTTGAGTGGAGCAAAAAGTTCTTGAATGCCGTCTTGAGGTTCAAAGGTGTAGAGAGTGTGTAAATGACATTTTCCCTGTCCCAGGATCCGATGACAAGCAGTGAAATTGGCAATTGTACACGACATTTTAAATAAGTCGGCCGCCAGACCACACCAGAGGAATTCGCAGCACATTTGAGGGTCGCACGAGGCAAATTTTCACGATTTAGCCAAAGAGAAAAATCATTATGGCGTCACTGATTTTCGTTTCCAGCCTCGTTGAGTGACTTGAAGTGAAAAAAGCTTAAAGCTCAACAGAACAAGTGGGAAAACTAAGGCCGGGATCCATTTGTTATCCAATTAAAGTGCAAATTGCTGTATCGGACTACACATAGAAAATTGATGGTGCGATTTGCAGGCGAATTTTCCATCGACTTCCGCAAACGATAATTTCGAGTGATTGCCGAGGTGGATTCTTTGCATAATCGGTGGTGTGAGAGAAGATTAGATTCGGTGTGTGGACAAGTTCAATGGAATAAGCGCTTTTGGGCAATAAAAGTTCTCAGTGCAGGAAGACCGTAAAGGAGAGAAAAGTGGAAGGCAAGGTTGTTGGGCGTGATTGTGAAAAAAGGAAATTCCAAATCTTACGATTTTTTCGGTACTAAGTGGAGCTCTCCAACACACTCGCAACTAAGTAGCATCGCGAAAGTGAAATTCGCGTGAACTCGAAGAACTGGGGAAAAATATTTCGAGTGCAATTTTAGGCACCGAAGAGAAACCAACACCAGTGCAAATACACACATAACGCAATTGGGAAAACGGAAAGTGCAAAAAATAAGAAAAAAGCGGAAAATTGATTTTTCTTTTCGCCAGCAAACGGCAAGCAAACACATGGCTCTGGATCAATAATCAATTTTTCATCCCGACTACAAGCGGCTTCGACGTTCGTGTTTGCTGAAGTCGCCAAACTTTGATGGAATACCAGGAAATTGACACCGTAAAAGAGTTGAAAGGTTAGTTGACTTAAATTTCATGGATCGCGAACTTTTTGGTTAGCTTCAGTGAACTCGTGCGGAAGTTTCCAAAGTGAACTTGCCAATTTTGGTGGTCTCCCTTCGTTACACGGGGCCTTTCAAGCCTGATTAACTCAATAAAATAGAAATTCATTGGGACAAGACCCTTCACAGCCTGTCGATGTGTGTGAAAGCCAACGAAAATCCGCAATTACGGAAAATTTCGTGGTCCCATGGCACGGGTAGGGCCAGGTGGGAATTGCGTTCGCTTGATCAATCGTTTCGCATTAATCAATAGTTGATTAAGGGAAATGCTTTCGTGAATCACCAGCAGCACCAATTGATACCATGAATGAAAAAAGGTCTAGAAACCGGCTTGGATACACACCAATACACGTGCAAAATACGTCCGACTCATGCAAATAATTAGGGAGAAAAGTTTCAGCGCAAATATGACAAGACACAAATTCCGGCATTATTAAAATTCTCGCTCGGCTCTCTCGTCGGTCTTGAACTCGAAAGTTCTGTTTAGTAGTTCGTCTCCGCCCCCAATTAATCGGAAAACTTTAATCATTTTTTGTGTCTTGCCAGGCTGCGTGTCTGCTTAGACACGATCACACGTGATGGAAACGTTGTTACCCCTTCGTGATTGAGTTTCAGTTTGCTTCTGATTTAATTTATAGTTTTGACACACACACAGCACACACAATTTTCGAGCATAGAACTTCGGCCTTTTGACAAAACAAAAACTTCCTTCAAAGCCAAACTTTAATAATTTACGAAGAAAAATGTGTGGGTGGCACCCATGGAAACTTCTAGTCAAGCTCACGTTCTAATGAATCGACGGCTCTAACGACACTTCCATCATCAGGAATGTAAATTTCTTTTTGCTTCCCCCTTTCGGGGGGAAAATTGTTCTTCGCTCGACTCGACTCAGCCGACTGATTCAACAAGAAGCAAGGCTGTGCATGCAGAGACCACAAGATATGCGCTTTTTATGACCAAGTATCACGCAACATCAACAGTCTGAGAGACGCGGCCTTACCCCCGTCATAAATCGACTTCTCCTTTTCCTTCCACTGGGCGCTGGGTGAAGACAGTTTTTAATAATTTTTATCACATCAATGAATGGCAAAAAGTATAAACTCAGGTTTTTTTTCCTTCTCTATGAAAATGTTATTTCATTTTGGAAAGTTCATTACGTACCAGCTGGATTTTTTTGGGTCGAGCCGAAAGTATATTTTGAGTGTTGCCTGAATCCAAAATCAATAATGTGATTTAATTAATTTTTCTGTACGGCTACGAGCCTGTCATGGCTGATCTTGAAGAACGGTTATTGACTCGACCGCGCGCGTATTCGTCGGAGAAGTTACCTAAGCCTCAGATGTCGTCGTTTTCGGACCAACATACCAGGTCCATTTGACTTATGTCATAAGAGGCACTTTTGAGTCTTTCTTTGCTTGGTGTGCTTGTCACTTTAAACGCGCGCGAGAGTAAAGATTCGATCGCATACACAGATTAATTTCGTTGCTCGCAAATTTTGCAATTAAAATTAATGCTGAGTGATAAATGTGTCGAGAGCTAGACAAAAGCGCTTTAATATTCGAGTGAAAATAATGAGAATCGTCGCGGCTTGAATTTTAATTCTATTTTGAGACTTCAAAGGTTATTTATATGCCGGCAATTTCTTCGGCATAAATTCTTCATAAAAAATAATTTCTCGCGAAAAAAAAGTCGTCCGTTGGCGCACGTTCTAATCCACTTAAGAAGCCAAGCCACTTTGCCTCGAAAAAAGTCGAAAGAACTCAGGAAAACTCTTGCGCGCAGCTACGTAGCTGAATTCATCATTCAATTTCCGCTCAATTAAGGCAAAACTCTACGATCGTTATTCCAGAAGCTCTCTGTTGCCGGGGCCAGTGCGTGGGTGGCGGTACAAATCGAGTTCGGTGATCACTCAGCGTCAGTGCTTATCAAAATCACACGCACTGTTTAATCACGGCTTGATAAGCGGCCCACGGTCATAAATTACGTCACGACCGGATCATCCCCGAGACACAATCAATTTTCTTATCACGATAACGAGCGTGCATGTATTTTCGTACATGATTTGATAAAACAACGACAGCGACGATGATAAAAATAGTTTGCTCGTCATTAAGTGAACTCCGAGTTCCGTTACATAAAAAAATCTCTAAAGCAAACTGAATTCGTTCATTGAGAGATTTGCTAACGAAAAAGAAAAGCAAAACAGCTGATTGGGACTCGCTATGAATGGAAGGCACATGAGCAAACTGTAAAACATCAAGTCTGAGATCTAACTTAAGTTCAAAGCTTCAAAATACCAGCGCTGGTGTGCATAACGCAATTGCTTATGTTTTATCTGTCTGTATTGAATGTCTTTTCATGTTTTTTTTTTCGTAAAAATTTTCAGTTGAGCAAAAGCTTTCGCGGTGAAAAGACGTTTTGGATTTAAGTCAGAAAAAAGAAAAGAAAGATATTTTCTTCTTGATCGTGTTTCGTGTATCTTTTGTGCACATGTATTGTGTCTCGAATAGAGAGAGTGACGTGAGTGTTGAAAATTACGCATTAACGCATCATTGCAATCGGCTTCGGCTGATTTCCCATAAGTGATCTCATTAAAGCGCTGCGGTTTTTCGCAATCGAGCCTTTTTTTCGGGTGGAATTTTTTCTCCGTTCCATTTGCAATCGGACTCACTTAACGGATGAGATTTCGTAGAAAATCGATTGAGTCATGTTAAAAAAAAGTGTTTATCCACAACAAGTAAACATTCTTAGGCGCTGTGAACATTGCGAAAGGAAAAGAAAGTGGCGTAAATCGTGAACGGAATGACTCAGTGTTGACCGGCATTCGAATTTTTGTCGCTCAGTGGTGTTTCGGTGCGACGGAGAAATGTCGAACTTCTTGGAGCCCAAGAACGCGAACATTGATGTGTGACCCACTTCAAAGCTTTCGCTGCTTTTATGACGTTCGCCGTGTATTATGCAAATGCCCAAACCGTAGACTCAAATTAACACGAAAGTTTGCCGTAAAGAAATTGTTCGTTTAATCCAAGGTTATGACCAAAACAATTGTTTTGCAACGAAAAAATCTCCACTGCGCCCTCCGCGGGCACGTGTTACGTGGATCTTTCACTTTCTATAACTGAGCGCGACGACTGACCTAGTAACACATTTGATGCACTTTAAGAGCATCGCAGAAGAACAACCGCGCGTTTACTTTCTTTTTACCAGCGCTTACCAGTTCCCGAAGCCAGTTTCGAAAAGCATTTCTGTTATTCGTGCATTCTCAGATGCGAAGAGTGGAAGACATTGACCTTCTTTGGGAAAATATATTTCTGCACCAATGCAGCACATTTGCATCTCGCATGCTTACTGTTTTCCTTTTCACCGGCTTCCACCGGCCGTGAAAGTGCACGTTTGCAGCATAAAAGTTACGCTTTCTCGTGTAGATGATGAACCTTGATCGGATTTTTAAGTAAAGCTCGGCCATTCAGGACCACATTATGCTTAGTGTGATCGCACTCGTCGATTTGTTTACCCATTTGTTTATTTTTCGTCTTTGTAGACTTTGTCCTTTGACTTTCCCATGACTTTGCATTGACTTTGCAGTGACTATGAGTACTTTGAGGGGCTTAACGCAGGATACAAACTGTTTGTAATGTTGATCGTAATTTGCTGATGATCAGTCAGTTTCGATTTATCTTTAATATATAATTGGGAAAAAACCAATTCTTCCATTATACAAATCTCGAGTTTGTAAAGAACATCTGTATTTTTCTGGGCTCCAGGAATCACGGGTTGTCAGGGTCACAGTCCACGTCAATCAGAAAAAGCACGTCTATCCCACTTAATGTTTTCTTAAGAACAAGTTTCGCGAAAGCGTCATCGGCAAATATTAAGACTATAAAGACAACACATTTTCATGCTACAGTAGGTTATCGTCAGATCTAGCGAGAAGACTTAAAAAGCGCTCCGAATTATTTAATCATTTCGCAACAACTTCAGAGATAAGAAGTTCGTATCGTAAATCAGTCCACAGCTTAAAAGTGTTCTCGTTTCACCGGCCGCCTTATCTGTTTGCTTTCCAAAATTATTATAAAAAAATTGTTCGATACACTGTAGTTACTCAGTGTCTGAGAAGCTGGTTCTATTTGCGAGTGAAAAAGTTGGTTGATTTTAGATTTTCATAAGTGCACGAATTTTCAAATCAGTTATACAGCAAGTTGTGAAGTTGTAGACGCTTAAACGATGCAAGAAAAAATCATAACATGTTTACCAAAATTCATCGATGACCCAACAAAAAATTCTTTTAATTCGACATTTTCCGCGTTCGTTTTTGCATCGAATTAATCGATTCGTAACGGTCAGAAAAATCACAGAACTTAATCACTTTTTGAAGAACCATTTTTTTCAATCAAATGTTAAACTTACACAAAACGATTTGGTCTTTGTTGCCGGGTTCAATGAATTATTTCGCTTTAGCTTCATCCGTCGCTTTTTGAAGACCGCATGAATTACCAACAAAAACTGATCATCGTTAGTTGATAAATTAAGCTTGAAAATCAGTTAAAGGCCGAGCAAAGCTGAAGCGAAAACAGTTGAAGTTCAGCGTCGAAGCAGGCAGCACTTAAAATCAAGTTTGTAGAAGTTCCGGTGATTCGCGACAAACGTTTGCTTATCAGCGGAGCATTTATCAGATAATTTCTTCATTATGTCATTGGGTTGATTAACAAAACTGTGGAATTCTGTGCTTGGCTTTTGAAAATTTCTGAGTCATTAGCTTTTGTTAGTTTTATCACCGCGTCGTTACTTTCTTGCCGCATTTGCTGAAACAAAAACATTTTTAATAATTTTCATGCTAAAACACGTCATAACAATCTCGCAATTCCGTTTTCTGTTTGCAGATTTGGTGGAATTTGTTAAATACAACACTTGGTAGTCACGTCAGTCATACTTACGTTCTGGAGTTTTAGGAAAAATGAGAAGCGGTGCTATCACCAGAAATATTTTATAGCACGCGAACCAACAAACGACGAAGAAAAGTCAAGTTTTGACGCAACGTGCGACTTTCCTGCTCGAAATCTTTTTCGCAATCTTCCATTAAGCTGATAAAGTGTTGTGGCTTAAAGGCGAGAACTCTGGCGCACATCTGCATTAGTGAAAAATCGTCTGCTTCCAGTTTAAAGACATCTAATTGAAGCTTCATTGTGCATCACGCGAGTTAATTTATATCCTTCTGCAAAGCTGTTGACTAATTAAAGACGAGAATAATCAATGTCAGATCAAAACATAATTAGAGAAGAAGCAAGCATGATGGCATTAAAAACAACGAACACATTCCAAGGCGGCAAAGAAGCCATCGATGACTACATTTCCGTGCCAGAGTTTTACAACGGCCGCAGCATCTTCATCACCGGCGGCACGGGATTCATGGGCAAAGTGCTGGTCGAGAAGCTTCTGCGATCATGTCCCGGCATTAAAAACATATTCCTGCTCATCCGACCAAAGCGCGGACAGGAGATCAACTTACGACTCAGCGAAATTCTCAACGCACCGCTTTTCGACAAGCTTCGCCAAGAAAGACCCAATGACTTGAACAAAATCATTCCGATCCACGGCGATATTACCTCCGAAGAACTGGGAATATCAGAAGCCGATCAAGCACTTCTCAGTCGGATGGTGTCGGTGGTGTTCCATTCGGCGGCCACCGTCAAATTTGACGAGAAATTGAAGCTTTCTGTGACGATCAACATGTTGGGAACGAAACGACTTGTACAGCTTTGTCAACGCATGATATCACTCGATGTAAGTTTTTGTTTATGTTGATTATCGACTGTTTATTAGATTGTTTTTGTTTTAAATTGATTGTTTGGGACATTGTCAAACGATTGAAGCAGTTATTGTCCAATGATTTTGACCGTTAAAGATCAATTGATCACATGCGAACACGTGTGCAACCTGGAAACATGGATTTTTCAGCTGCAGAGTCGTCATTAGCGACAAAGTGTGACAATATTAAATGGTGTGATTTCGCAAGTTTTGAGACCGTGAAGTCTTGTAATGTTGCCACACGATAAATAACTGCAGCAACGCTGACATTCGAAGGTCGCACTTTCAATTCGCTTGATTTTTGCCTGTTAACGGTCAATATCCTGGTCAACTACCTATGCAATCTGGTTTCCATTCAATTTCCGTCAATCATTTGAATTAGCAATTAATTCAAAATTTCTTTCAATTTAATCAGGCTTTGGTGCACGTTTCAACGGCCTACTGCAATTGTGATAGATCTGACGTGGCCGAGACCATCTACGCACCCCCTTACAGTCCCGATGACATAATTTCGCTGGTGCAGTGGCTACCTGAAGATCTTTTGGATAAGGTAAACGACACGGCTAGAGATTCCGCCATCGATACACACGCGATACTAACTTATTTATTCATGCTAAACAAATTACAGTTGACGCCATCGCTAATTGGTAACCGGCCAAACACATACACTTTCACCAAAGCTCTTGCTGAGAGCATGCTGCTGAAGGAAGCTGGCAATTTGCCAGTGGCAATCGTGCGACCTTCGATCGGTGAGTTTTACAAGAGCGACAAAAGTCGCGGTGATTTACAACAGTTTTACATTTCCGCCGTGTTTAGTGCTGTCGAGCGTCAACGAGCCGCTCTCGGGATGGGTTGACAACTGGAACGGCCCAACGGGAATCGTCTCAGCTGTGGGGAAAGGAATTTTCCACACAATCATGTGCAACGAGGAGAGCGTGGCCGACTTTATTCCAGTGGACTTGGTAAGTTGACGGTTTAATGGACGAGTTTTGGACACTTTTTGACGTTTGATTCGACAGGTCATCAATCTGATGGTCGCGGCAGCTTGGAAAACTGGAATAACAAAACCGGCTGGCATGACAATTTACAACTGCTGCACGGGCGAAGTGAAGCCCATCACTTGGGGACGATTGGTATCGTTAGCAATAGAAAAGATGAGAATTCATCCGTTAGGTAAGGAAAATCGACAAAACATCCTGGATTTATCGCTAAACGATTGCATTGCTTTTGCAGAGGGCGCGTTTTGGTATCCGACGGGCATCCTGAGACGAAATAGGATAGTGAACTCTATCCATTCAATTTTGGCTCACTACATTCCCGCTTATACTCTTGATATTTTGGCACGCGCTGCAGGCAAAAAACCTATGTAAGTCAATTGATCCTTCAGAAACATAAAGTGCTCCAGTCAACAGCCATTTTCTTAATTGCTTATCGACTAATTGGAATCTCTCTCGACCTATCTCGATTTTAGAATGATTAAAGTGCAAGACAAACTAGCGAAATCTGTCGAATGCTTGGAGTACTTCACGACACACCAGTGGAAGTTCCACAGCGACAACGTCTTTGCCCTACTCGATGCGATGCAGGAGAAGGACCGAACGCAGTTCCAATTCGACGCCCGCACCATCCAGTGGGAAGACTACGTGGAAAAATACGTTCTAGGCTTCCGACAATTTCTCTTTAAGCAGAACCCGTCGTCACTCGAGGCGAGCAGAAAGCGAATGTCGAAGTGAGTATTGAAGCGAATTAAGGGTGCGCAAGTTACATCATGCCGTAAATGGGATTAAAATGAGACTTTCGACAAGTTGTGTCATTGGAAATCAAGGTGGATTTGATAGACCAACACCTCAATTATATCAAAAGCTGTTCGCATTAATATTGCGCGATTATTTGGGGAAAAACTAATTAGACTCAACTTATGGAAGCAACCTTGAACGCTAGCGATTATAAGCTCACCTTTGCCCTTGATTCATGGCTTTCCAGTTCATAAATAGAAAAACTAGCTGTTTATTAATAAAACAGTATTCGTCGTTGCGTAACTTGCGATCCACCCGGACAGCCTTGCCTGCAACTCGACCATTAACTTAATTTCATTTCTTTTCTCTCTCTCTCAAACTAGGCTGAAACTACTTCATCAATTTACAAAGCTTATGGTTGTCTTCTTCTCTTGCCGATTCTTGCTGGCTCGCTCGAAAAAGCTTCGCGACTTATGGAGCCGATTTCTGGGGCTGATCGTGACTCAATTTAAGTTATTATTGCCGATGATTGGTGCAAAATAAGCTTCGGAACAAACAAAAAATCCCTTTTCCACGCAACACAAAAAAAAACACTTTCACATTCATTCTTGCAATACCAGTAACGTTATTTTAGATGAAAAAAGAAAAGTGATGCATGAGAACTCGGAATGCATTATAGGTTTTAGTTCCATTCTCGATTTTTAGATGTTAGGAAATGAAAAAAAAGTCGTGAGCGAAGACAGAAGGATAAATATGAGAAAAACCCCATGATAACGATGATGTAAATGTATTTGAACCAATCGCAATTTAAGTTTAATCCTTCCAATTGGTTTAATGAGTAGTTTAAGCGTTTTTGCAATTCCTTATCGAATAGTATATTTAATTTTAACCCAAAACACCGGTTGAGTTGATTTTGCTGGGTTGCATTTTGCTGTTAACTTCACTTTTGTGTTAAGAACTTTATGTTTTTGGTGAAACAATCGCTATCGAGAGGTGAAAGAAATAAAATTGAATAAAAAACCACAAAAGCATAAGAATAATTGACGATTTTTTAAAGTGAAGACAAAAAATATTTGATAAATCGTAGCGAATATGTAATTAGCTGTAAATTAGGTAAAATTAAACTAACATCCATTTAATCTTTCGGGTGCAACTTTTTATGATTTGCAAACTTTTCTTTGACAAAATAAAACAAAATTTGAACGCAAAAGGAGAGTGGAAACAATTTCAAGCTTTTGATGACGAAAAGAAAATATTTTTTGGTGAAGAACTTTTGCAGAAATTCAAATTGATAATACTCTTGCTTCCTCTATGTTGTAGATAAGATTTCTTACTAATAAAAGAATATATAAAAGAACAATTTGCATAAAAAGTTCAGCAATTGAATTTTTCTGTTGATAAGTTTTTTGTTTGTATCTTGCGAAAGACGAGAAAAAGTGATGACGATGAAAACGATTTAAAAAAAAAAAAAAACTCTGGAGTTTATGTTGAATTTCACGTTCCTAAATATTCCACGCAGTCGTTGGTTGACAGGCACTTGCGAAACCAAATGAAGATTTGAGTAATGACAGATTTTTGTATTCACGAGATTTCCGTGAATTTCAATAGTTTCGCTTCGTCATTGCAGTCCCCGCACGTCAGAAAATTACGAAAGTATGCAAATTTGAAGTCTCCATTGATTGGAACATCTTACAAAATAAAGTGTTGGTACTTGTAATAATGCCTCGAACGACCGTCAAATCTGAGGACTTTTGTAAGACGATTTTCGACTGGCTTTCTCCTTGGGGCTATTCAAGTATAACTTCACTTAAACTGTTAAGTGAAGAGAAAAAATAGAGTTTTTAATTCAACATGCATTGGAATTATTTAGAATAATTTTCTTGGAGGAAAATTGTCGAAAATTTGAATGAAAATAGTTGAAAAATTTGCAGGCAAATTAAACTAAAAAGCTCAAGCCGCGTATGGAAAGTAGCAATTCAAATCAAAATTTAAACAAAGTTTTATTCGCAATTTATTTCCACTCCATTAACCTGAAATTCAATGCAAATTCCAGGGAACAAAACTCAGTGAAATCGATTTCATTTCACTACGCGTGTTTAAATTTAATGAAAATTTATGAAAAATTGCATAATACTGCCTATGAAAAAAAAACATTAAGTGAGATGATGAATAAGCAAATTAATTATTAACTTGTCGCGAGGATGACGTTGAGGGTCATTTAGCGAACAAAAGTATATCAAAAGCTCGAACGATAAGAAGTCGATTGAAAAGTGTCTACGCTTTTGGTTATTCTTCCGTTTTTGAGTTGGTTCCAACAATCCTTTCACAACGGCTTAAGTTGCCTCTGTTTTTGAAAAAATCGATGCAAAGTTGAAGTTCAAAAGGCCAGAAAATGTTTGCAGAGAAAAAATCGTCCAACACTTGTAAGACACACACAAAATTAAGTGCATGAAAAGTTGCTTAAAGAGAGCTTTAACTTAAATTAATGACAAAAAACATTGAAAAGCTTCTCATCCTCTGAGAAAATTTGCCAAATTGTATAAAACGACATTAATTATTTAAATTGATTTTCTTCTCGTTTTTGGGGGTGATTCCGGAAGTGTGTCAAGATGGTTCTAATTGAACTGCGGTTTCGAACGACCACTCAAGTGCTCAAGTTCAAGACCGTAAATTAAAACCTCCAAAATTCAACTCCACAAAATTTCAATTTTCAACTGGGCTAAAAAAGTGGTATGTGCTTCAAATTCCCCGAACCGTAGCCAATAGCTAGCGGAGATGATAATGACACAAAAAAAATACTGCAAAACACACAAATCTGACCCGCATAAGCATAACAAGTCATGACCAACTTCCATGTCAATCAGACGCGAACCATAAACAAACACGACAACTGGGACTTCTTGGATTTTAATTGCATTCCTTGAAACTAGTTAAATGTCTTAGATTTTAATTAAAATTCCTGGAAAATAATTAATTTTCCTAGAATTGAATTATTCTTCTTGGAATTTAATTAAAAATTCTCACAAATTACCATGAAATTAGAACAAATTTTCATCAACTTCAGGCGTCGTATCATCTCAAAAAACATTTTCATCACCCTTCGATGACATCAGTCCACCCAAAGGACCACCCAACCACCCCACGAACAAACGCACTTCCGAGAATCACCCAAAAACTTCCTTCATTCACGTTTTCAGTTGAACATTAGCATAAAATTTCTTTCATAGCTTCAGCTGAAAAAGTTGCAAAGCAGAAGTATTGACGACACCTCATTCATGAAATAAGAAAACAAGTTAAACTTCATGAAAAATTGAATTGGAGACATGAAGAAACCAGCAAAATTTATATTTTCGTTTTTACTATATCGAATGAATAAAAAGTAACAGTTAAATAAAGCGAAGCGCCACGTGGTGCCGGAAAATGACCAACTACGAGTCGTTTTCCGACGTCCTTCGGCCGCCTTTTCACTTTCACTTCCAGAAGTTTTTATTTTTTTAATCAACATTTCAAATTTGGCAATCGCTCTGTCACATCAGAGAATTCCACGCGGCACACCACCGGCCAGACTCTTGCTGCGTCGATCCGAAAAGAAGTACATTTAAAATATCCTATCAATAGTTTTTGTATCAGCTCACACTTGGAATGCAAATGCGCGAAGTAGATAAGGGCAAATAGGTCTCTTGATGATTCATAAAGGTTAAGATTAGTTCAGAAACTCCTTTTTGCTAAGCTTTTACGACACATCTAACTTAAGTCTATGTTGACAGGAACAGATTTAAGCTTTTGAAACGATGACCAGCACGTCGATGAGCCAGTAAAAGCTTTGTCGAATGTCGCCTTCGCACAAATAGCCGGCTTTGGTGAAGCTCTCGACGCGGAACCCCATCGACTCGAGCTGCTCGAAGAACGCGTTGATCTCGTCGTTGAACGCGAGCTGGCGGTTGGGCCAGTGACTCATGAGGGGGTCGACAGGCAGGTGCGATGAGTTTCTTTCCACGTAGTGATTGTAGGGTAAGACCAATGCCAGAAGGGCTCTACCGTTAGGGTGCAGCGAGTGATAAATATCAGTCAGTAACGCCTTGGGATCAACGCAACGGTCGAGAACGTTGAGGCAGGAGATTAAATGCACGTTTTCCAACTCGCGAATGTCGTTTATGACAGTGACGTTTTTTTCCCTGAGACGATCCTTCATAATGTAGGACGTCTCCGTGCCGTAAACGCTCAGCATGATGTTGTTGTTGATCTGCACGAGTGATTGCGCTAAACGTAGTGTAATTTTTCCGTCGCCCGCGCCGATGTCCAGCATGGAAATCATTGTCTCGTTTCCGAAGTTCAGGCCTCCACGCACCAGAAACTGGGCAAATTGCTGCAAGCATGGGAATTGATCGATATGTCTTGCGTGAATTATTAACGACTTACATTTTCTGATAAAATAAACATCGAGCCACGTCTCAGCAATCCGTTTGAGCATGTTTGAGTCAGGAAGATTTTCAGAAACAGTTTCGCGAAGATGTGCCAGATCTGGAGCCACAAATCACTTGACTTGGTTTTAGTTTCGTTGATCCATTGCATGGTGATGCCGTCAGGCTCCTTCAGATCGAAGAATCTTGCTCGGTATCTGAGTGGACAAAGGAAACTCCCATAAACACCTGGAAAATGCGTGGAAAAATCTTCAAACTTACTTCTCGTGTACTTCGCGGCCTTCATTGGGCAGCTTGTACCACAGACTGTAATCGTAGTTCTCAATGTTCTGATCATTATTGTATTTGTCATACAGACACCTAGCCAGATATCCTCTCGGCCTTGACATTTCCACTCGCGAGATTTTCTTTCAACTTTTCCAAAATCTTCCAAAATCGCCAAACTTTCCAGAAACCTGCTTTCTCGTGTCAGCACTTGAACATGTCGCGCTGGGCTATCTGCTACGTGCTTTTAACTCAATAATTGAGCAGTATCTGACAAGAATCTTGATTGTGATAATTTTTCTTGCAAGAACAACAAGAGTACAAGTTGACGTCGGAAACTGAGATGAGGTACTAGGAAAGTGGCTCGTCAAAGTTTGAGGGCGGAACTTGGGTGAAATAAAGAGATTTTAAGCTTTTTACGACTTTTTACTTGGGTAATCTCTTAGCTAGTTGACGGAGGGAATAATATCAAACCCCCATGAACGAAACCGCCAGAAATTTGTGTTATTCGATGAAAACCACCAAGTTCAAAATCGAAG
>JPYR01000487.1:19827-38259 GCA_000775305.1 Belgica antarctica | reverse complement strand
AGTATGCAAGAATAAAACCTGAAAGGAAAGTCAATGATTTTTTTATAATTCCCAACGGTCATTGGTGTACATTTAGAAAGTTCTTGGCTCAATTGTAGTAATACTTGAAAAGAGATGGATTGAATAAAACAGATTTTATAAGCAAAACTGGGAATTTTTATTCGGTAAAGCTGAACGGCTGGAGATTTATTAACATACCTTGCACGAACCACATTGTTGTGACGTAATTGAGATTGACTTGGTGTTCTTTTTTGTCCACTTCGACGCTTAGGAAAGTCAGCAAGTCCGGGTGGAACTGAAACAGATTAAATTCAATCGTTATAATGATTGTTTCTATATCACGTGGAATTATTTGTTTGTAATGAAATTCGGGTTTGTAGTGAAGTTGTGGCAAAATTGTGGACACCCAAGAAAACCATACAGTTTTTAGGATGACATCAATGACGATCGCCCCCTGCATAAATCTACTCACCTCTTGTTCTAGCGGGTTGAATTCATAAGTCTGCACATCTTTTCCAGCTTCATTCCGAATGTCAATAACGTTCACGCTTGCAACTCGCAACGGCGTGATCATTAAGCATCGGAAAGTGTTCTTGTGAGTTAATCTTGATTCGAAAATCGCGACGCGACGATGTGCGCGTGAATTCCATTCAGTGGATTTGAAGTGATGTGACAGGGAAAAGTTTGCCATAGCCTTGTATGTGTGGAACTCCATTGCTTTATGTTTCTCGCAGTGATCTTCGATGTAACAACTAGCGTCGACTTCTGGAAAAACATTGAGATTTAAGCATGCCAGCAACTTCTTGAGCTCAAATGGTTTGAGTGGATTTTTGAGTTCGTAGTGAAGAAATCCTTTAAAGCTGTAGACAACGAACGTGTAGCCATCGCTAGTGATTTTGAACTCTATTTTGAAGTTCTGTGTCTCGATGTTCATCATTACGAACCGCTGAGTTTTGCTTTCAATCACCGGAAACAGTTCCCATTTTTTCAGCGGCAAGTTGCAGTACTTTTTGGTGACCAACGCAAAAGTTCCCAATCGACCAGCGTAAAAAGTGAGAGTTTGTGATTTCACGTCGTAGCTGGGTTTGTGAATGGTCTTGGTAGTCCATTTGCCTTTGTGGTGCTTGATAAGATCCATTTTTTTTTTAGGAAGAACTCCAACTGATTTAACTGAAGTTTCTTCAGAATCGAAGGAATCAACGTCGTTGCTAAACGCGATCACAGATTTTTTTGCTGCTATCGACTTTCGGTCTGCCAATGATTTCCGATCGCTTTCAACGATTGTCTTACGCCCTAGAAACAGTTTTCCGCTTACAATTGACTTTCTGTCACTTTGAAACTTGCCAGATTGTCGTGAAGTAAACGATGTTCGTGTCATAATCGACTTCTTTGACTTGCGAACGTCGTCGGACATCATCGTTGGACGTAAAAAGCTTTTGTCAACTTCGATTTCTTTGAAAAATGGTTTTAAACTGTCGTTCACTTCTCCAATACTTTTAAGCAACTCTGAAAGTGCTTTTGGTTCATCCTGCACTGGTCGATCAACTGCGATGTCGATATCGTCTTCGGATGGCTTCAATTGCTTCTTGAAGTCTTTGCGATCTGTCTCAATTCTTTCTTTAAGTTCTGAATCTTCCAAAATTTGAAGCAAGTTGCGATTTTCAGTTGGAAACAAACTTCTTGGTGCGAACGATTTTTCGTGGAACAATTTGTGATAAGTTTCAACGTTGATACTTTGAATGTTGAACTTCAATCGAGTCTCTTCAAAAAAGTCTTTTAAATTCTTGGCCGAGACTTGGCAGTTGAATTCTCGCGTTTCCTTCTTCAGGCGCAAAATTTCCTTCCACTCGCGCTGTTTCTGCTCAAAAACCTTCAATTTCTCGCTGAAGTGTTCGAATTCTTCGGGCATCAATGGCACGACATAGTTTTTCAGTATCTCAGAAAGTTTAACGTGACAATCAGGTCGCAACAGGTCAAAGTCTTGAATTTTAATTGATTTTTTGTAGTGCCGTTGACTCGGCGCTGAAAAAAGCTTTTTGCTTTCCTTTTTTACGTGTTCTTCGTAATCGACATTGAAGTCTTGAACGTCTGGTTCTAATGCTGCAAATTCCGCACTTTCTTCCCAAGTTTCCCATCGGCACACGACTGGCGCCTCCCACCAGAATATTTTGTCGCTCAACTTCATTTCAACTTTGACCAAATCACTGAAAGCATTTTGCTGAGCTTCTGCAAACTTTTCTTCAAATCTTGAGAACCGAGATTTTTGTGGATCTTTCGGTTCAACCATGTTCGGCATTTTTAATGATTCTCCAAACTGTACAGGTGTCAAAAGATTTGGAATCTCATCTTAAAGAGATAAAGTTTTAGTTGAGAAAGCTTTCCTTACGAAAGCTGCTAGTTGAAAGCTTACTCAAGCGAACAAAGATTTTTGGATCGATTTCAACTGTTTGTGAAGGTCTTTTGAAGCTTTCAAGCTTGAGTATGCCGTTGATGACTTTGAATTCTCTTAAATTGATCTGTGAATGATTGAACTGTTAAAAGCTCCACATTGTAATGAAAATTGAATGCCAATTAATTAATTTCTCCAGATAATTAAAGATCAATGCATAAAGTGACCAATGCACAACTTTTACTTGACTTTCTATGAGATAAGAGATTAAAGTTTTAAAGTAGTTTAACTTTAACTTACTTCATCGTCATCAAGTCCAAGGTTATCTGGCATCCAAGTCTCTCTTTCTTGTTCATACATTGACGTCTCGTACTCTTCGTAATCGTCTTCAATGTCAACGAAAGTAGTTTCATCAACAGTAGGCGGTTCTTCTTCTTCCTTCAATTTGACTTTTGACGGCGTCAACTTTTTCTTTTCCTTGCTAGTTTTATTTGCTTTCAGCATTTCTTCAGCGTTTTTCAGTTCTTCCATTCTGGTTTCGTACGCTTCACGAGTCTTTTTCATTCCTTCAATTCGACTTCTTGTGATTTCCTTACGAACTTGACGTTCAATGTTACTCGACTCTTCCAAAGTTTCGAACTTCATGTCAAAAGGCGGTTTGAATGATGGGCAGAAATCGGAGAAAAAATCGTGCTTGAACCAAATACCACGAGCCACGCACGGCATCAAATCAAGCTTTTTTGAGATTGTCAGCTTTAAATTCAGCTTGTTCATGTTGATCTGCTTCAATTTATGGCTAAAATAAACGTTTTTTATGAATGAAAGCTTTAAAAATAAATTTTTAAAACAAATCTGTCCGGTGACGTCACAATTGTTCAAAATCTTACTAGGTTTCAGGCAGCGCTGTCTCCTTGAATGACCAAATGTGCTTGATAAAGTCTGGCGACGCGTAAACGTACTGCAACATCAGTGGACTTATCGATGTCATCTCTCGATCAACGTGCATTACGACTTCAAGCGTCAAAGCATCAATAAACTTGAAAATTATCTCACGCAGGTCGTCACGAATCTAATTGAGAGAGAAAAAAGCTCAAAAAAGCTTGATGACTGGATATGTAAAAGCTCAACTGTTATAAGATCATCGAAAGCCGTCGATTTCATTTTTTTTCGACGCAGCGAGTTCACCAAACTGTCGTACACCTTCATCATCGCGCGAACTTTTTGATCGTAAAAGCGGCCGGTCGGCAAGCGCTGTTTTCTGATTGTCACTCGCCGTTCATCGCCAAAGGCCGGATCTTGAATCAGTAAGCTGCGGTCATCGCAAGCCAGCCACCAGTTGATCTGTTTCTCCAAATATTCACTCAAGCTAGTCTGCCATTCGTAGAAAAAGTTGCGAACTTGCGATGGAACGTTTGTGTCAGGAAGATGCTCGCATTCTAAAAACTTTTGCCATTCAACTTCTTTTCGAATGACTTTCTTGTGATCGTGAACCTTTCGCAGCAAGTCTTGAAATTAAATCAAATTAAAATTAAATGCAAACACTGCAATTTGAATTTACTTTCGAATGTTTGAACGGAATCGGCAAGAATGGCGGCTCGCAGTGAATGTTCTCTGGCGTCAATTTGCAGTTTCACAACATTTTGAGCTCGTTCTTCGACCAATTGCTGTTTTCGTTCTTGCTTTCGACTTCATTTAAAATTCTATTTAATAAATTTTATGAGATCTAAGAAATTAATGAAATGGTTTACCGTTCAAGGGCGATGGCCTCCAGAACAGATTTGCTTTGCTGTTAAGAAAAGACGTCAATTTTTGAAAGAGAAAAGCAAAATTTCCTTACAATGGGCATCGCGACGATGGGGACTTAAAATTTTCTGAAAATCAATGTTTTTAAATCAAGCCGCCTGTGACTTGAGAAGTTTTTAAATCAATCTAAGAAAAGAATAAATTTAAACTTCACTGCTGTTCTATATTTATTTTTCTTGATAACCTAATCTTATCAATTTGAAAACACGCCAAGTGATAAGTATGGATTGATGATAAGACATTAAACCGATTTCAGTTCAAGTGAATAGTTCATTTCTTCAACTTTGCTACTTACATTCAATAATGAAGGTTCAGTGCATTTTCAAGGCTTATTCAAATAGTTTGATTCCTAACGCATATTCTTGTGAAGTGCGTTCAATTTCGATAACAAAACCAGGAACGGAAATAAAAGAGTTTGATGGAACACACGACCAAGGAAAAACTGACAGTGACGTCGAAATGTTAAGAATAAATAACCAAAATGTCAGGTTCTGCCCTAGAAACATCCACAAGGTGTTTCCGAACCTAAAGTTCTTGGCAATTACTCGCTGTTGCCTTGAAGAAATATGGAGGCAGGACCTTATTTGTCTCAAGAATCTTGAAATCATTAATTTGTTTAACAACAAATTGACATCATTGCCAAGTGACTTGTTCATCGACCTTAAAAAACTTCGAAAAATTAATCTTAGCAACAATCAAATTAAGGATCTAAGCTCAAAAATACTGAATCCGATTGCATCCAAATTAGAATGGATTAATTTAAAAGGCAATGATGCAATCAATGATTGTTATGATAAGAAAGATGACTTGGCACAGTTCATGAGAACTATTGACTCGCACTGCACAGTTCCAGAGTTACAAGTTGGCGAGCAAAGCACACGTCAGTCTGAGCATCACAGAAACACGTTTCCAGTCTTTAACGAGTTCAGAAAGTCTGGCGAATTCACAGACTTTACGATCAAAGTTCATGGAAAGGAATTCAAAGTTCACAGGTGCATATTAGCCGCCCAAAGTTCCGTGTTTAAAAGGATGTTCAACAGTGAAACAGCCGATACTGCAAAAATTAAAGACCTCAGCGAAAACGCTTTTGACATCTTTCTGAATTACTTTTACACTGGTCAAGTTGCTGATGAAAATGCAATAGAAATGTTTCAACTGGCATCAGAATTCGATGTTCAAGAGTTGAAAGCAGCTTGCTTCGAAAAAATTCTGCACAACCTGAGTGACTCGAACGCACTGGAAGTCTTCAACCTTGCCCATGAACATGCATCGGAAGAACTTAAGCAATCAGCATTTGCTGTCATCAAGGAGACATTTCCAGACATACAAGACAGCCTGGTAAACGATTCAAACCATGTCAACAGGCTGGTCAAAGCAAAACGCGAATTTGACGCGATATTAGGTGCCGCGACCAACGTTAAAATATAATATTTGAATACTTGGCTTTTGTTTCAATATTTAAAAATTGTTAATGCTTGTTTGAATTGTTAATTATCGTTTGTTAAACTTTTTAATAAAACTTTCAATATCTAATCATACAAAACGATTCGTTCAGTTTGCCCCCGATTTGTCTTCATAATAAAACAAAAATGTCAAGTTCAGATGGCTAGGGTTAATAAGGTAAAAAAGTCTCAGCGATTTTGTATGGTAATAAAGTCCCANNTTCTGTCTAAAACAAGATGCAAAGTCATCCCGATAGAAACGAGACATGTCTTTATTTGCTTCCGTTTACCATTTTTCTCTCACCCACAGCGGCGGCAGCCAGAACATCAAAAAAAAACAATTTTTTACCACTTTGTATGAGGGAAGCAGCAAATTTAAATTTGACTCGTTCAATATTTTTAATATTGTATAAATGAACGTTGCTCTGTTATCATTAAAGCTGACACGTTTGATCTTGATGAATGGCTGTTTGAACACCACAGGAAGACTTCCCGACATAGTTGTTCGCTACCACAGCACAACACAGCTTCATTCTTGCACTAATTGCCTTGTGAAAGCATTCACGATTGATAAGGGGCGTCGAATCTTCCAATCAAAGATCAAATTGAGATACAACGTGAACGCGGCGTCAACATCGAGCAGCGTCAAATTGAATTACTCAGTGATACTCAGTTCTCACATAAAAGCACATCATAAAAACTGTTTGCAGCAATTAAATTGTTTCTGCTCGTCCGCCTTTCTTCATCTTTCACATTTTGCCGATATAAACTTCAACAAACATAAAAATTCAATAAATGATCTATCTTTATATCGTCTCCCCCACCTACACCCCCTCGGTTCGTGTATTCTGTGCTGTTATTAGGGCGATTTCGCTTTTATTTTCGCAGATTCCAGGAATAACTTTATAATTGGATTTGAATTGCAGAAATGTATTTACAGAAATAAATACTTAAAGCAATTTTTAACTGACAATAGTAAAAATCTGACAGCAGGCAAATAAGAGAAGCTTTTTTTCTAAAATTGACAGCATCATTCAGAAAAAGTCTACTGAGACTGACAGCATGTATTTCTTGACGCACTAAAACATAAAATAGGTTTCAATAAAATTCCAGTAAGAATACAATTTTTTGACGGGCCGTGTGCCATATACCGGGGGACTGCCATTCAAATCGAAAAGCGTTGAGATAGAGTGTCCCTTTTAAAATTTTCTTGTACGTATTACTGACTGCCCATTAATGATTGCAAAACCTTGGGGCGAAATAAAATGCAATCAATCAATCAATCGAACGTATTACTACATAAAAAGTATTCCAGTTAAAACAGCTGTCGATACTGACAGAATGAAAACTTTCAAACTGACAACATGGAAAATTAAACACTGACAGCATCTCAAAAAATGGCAACAGTACAATAATACCAAGGAAAAAAAATTCAATATTAATTCACCCCCGCTAGAAAACCTGAGTCGCTTCTATTTTAAAGTAGCATCGAGAAGAATCGATGTTTTAAGCTTGCTTTAGTACTTCCACCCTCGATGTTCTTTCTCTCGGGACTCAATGTTTATGCCAAAAAATAAAGAAAATAAGAAGAAGCAAAATAAAGTAGGAAGACAATGAGAAATTCAATCGTGGGTTTTATCTTGCGTCGTGTTTTGAATCAATAAATTCCAAAATGACACTATTAATCGATATAATAGACAGTAATAATGTGCCATTATGTATTCTATGGCTCTATCCAAATTGTCCCTTGCTTTCTCATCTTCAAGCCAATTCGAGACAGATCTGCTGCTTCGTCCGGATTTAATGAAGAAATTTCTAAT
This sequence comes from Belgica antarctica, assembly GCA_000775305.1. Taxonomy (NCBI): domain Eukaryota; kingdom Metazoa; phylum Arthropoda; class Insecta; order Diptera; family Chironomidae; genus Belgica; species Belgica antarctica. The sequence continues at coordinate 30,805 of JPYR01000487.1, read as the reverse complement.
AAATTACATTTGTGTTTTTACTCTCGTGAGATTCACTGTCGCCATTGATTAATTGTTTTTTAACTGAAATTTGTTGCACGAGAACTTGTACTTGGGCGAACGAGACTGCGATTGCCGAGAATGGGAAAAGTGTTGAAAGAAACATAATACATTTTGACTTAGATTAATTGCCAATAGAGTGTCAGGCTTAGACGGAAAGAAAAAAGCAAGAAGAATGGCTATGATTAATTAATTAAAGCAAAAAGTTTGGTTTCTTGACTTTTGACAGACACAAGAACACGCTGTTCAAGGGCGGTGCCAGGGAATGGCGTCGTTTAAGTTTAAATTGCTTCGTTTTGAGGTCATCTGGGAGTGACGCTTGGAGAGTTATTCCTTTTAGAGATTAGCTTTATTTAATATTGTTTTAAAAGCTTATGGATGCTGTGCAAGGAATGGTTGATTGTGCAAGGACGAAACTTGACTGAAATTAACTGCACCGCATTAATCAAATGTCAGAGAATGAAACGGTCAAGCTGTATTTTGAATTTAAATTTGATTTGACAATTGGCAGGACAAACATTGCACATAAAAGCTTCAGCCCAATCTTACAAACACCCAGAAGCTTGAATCTGTGATAAACAAGAACTCAATCCAATTCATGCCAAAAACTACATCACGGATACACATTCTCCAGGCATTCCATCCAAATAGGAAGGGATAAAGTCCCATCTCAATTATTTGTTTTATTACAAATAATTGCAATTCCATGTTGAATCTCATCCGATCTAATGTCATAATTCTTCTCCGTTGGCTGCGATTTGACATTTTTTCCGTTCTGAGAGATTTGTAATCAAAAAAGATTAGCAGCGATTCAGATGGAATGGCGTGAAACAATCAAGAATTCAATGATGTGTATTAGGAGATAGAGCTGAAATGTCTTTCATTCTTCTTTTCTGGTTTTTTCGTTCGTTGTCTTGCGAAGAAAATATTTATTGAATTCCTTATTTTTTGCTGCTTCTTTTGTGTCTTGCTGCCGCTTCTTCTCTTTATAATTCGCAATATAATACGCTCCCTCAATCACAAAAAAGCGGAGAAAAATTCTAAACCCAAGATTGGAAAATGAGAATGGTAAAGAAAACAAAAAAAAGCATAGAATTCAATAAAAAAAGTTTTGTATGATACATTGCTTTCCATTTGATTCCATCTAGGAGATCAGTTTTCGCGCTGCTATCGCTTTCCGTGAAGAAGAAGCACAGATAAACGAAACTATTTTTCAATATCAACTTTTCCGAGCGACTTTCGCCTCCGTCGTAAATAAATATGATCACAAGAAGCTTCTCCCCCGCTTTCCTGTGTGTCTCGACTTTTGCATTTATTGTTTGATGTAGTCAAGCTGCTTCTCCGTATGAGATGTCGTTTTATTATGTGTGCGCTTTCAATCTATCATATCCATTTCAAAAACATGAAAAAAGTTTTGCGAGAAGTTTGTCTCGCCTTGTGCAGTCCAAAAGCATCGATGAAGGAATTTTTGAACACCTTTTTAGGATTTTGCATTGTGCACAACAACACCTTTGGGTTTGAACTATTTATTGAGATTAAGGTTTCATCACTCCAGAGTATTTTTGGAATGTTTTCACATCTTGATGGTAAAAAGATTGAACTTTTGTCATTTCAGTTTTGGAAAAATTCTTGCAACAATAAAAAATATATTTTTAAAGTTATGATGAACAATTGATTTCAATATTAGAGAAAAACCTTAGAAAGAGTCGAAAAGTCCTTGTGAAAGACAGCTCTGAAGATGAAGACCTAGGTCTTTGAAATGCATCAGCACAATAAGTGCCTGGCTTTTCAATATGATTTTGAAACTCCCGCACAGAGTATTGTACAAAACTGTTGAGACACACCTTCAGTTTATTGCGAAGGTATTTGTAATTCAACCACACACTCTGTTCACGTGTTGCACGAAAATCATTTCACTGTGACTAAGCAAAATACCCTGAATTTTAAACTTGAATTAAAATCGCTCAGTTGCCCAGCTAGATTAGGTGCTATCCCAAAAATTTGTAAAAAATTTAATGATAGCAATAAAAATCCATTTTAAAAAAAAAAAATATGCATGGACTGACCTTTGTCAGCGTTTTCAATGAAACTGTTTTTCAAAAAGCTTTGAAAATCTTTTTCATAAAAACAAGTGAATCAAAAGTACAACCAAACCTTAAAAATCATTTCTTAGAAAACTTTTTTATTTGACGAGAAGCTTGCACAAAGCTCCCAAATCAGCCAATTGTATGAAAAAATACGGGTAAAGTACACCCCGTGGGGGTATTTTTTTTACAAATTTGTACACTTACGGGTTACACTACTGCCAAAACAACTTAATAAAACCAAAGTTCTCATTTTACCTTTTATTACTAACAAAGCGTTCGCTTTTTTCCAACCTTATCGATTACACCACACATAAAGCTATCAAGAAAGCACCTTGTGCTTGCCATTAAATTTTATTTTCCAACTCAGATTTCCGCTCTTTAAATTTTCTTATTTTCATACAGCCTTGAACATTTTCACTTTAATTAAATTGAATTCAATTTGTCCCTTGAAAAGCAAAACATAAACAAGCAAAGCAGCCGCTTCGAGTAAACGACATAAGCGGCAAACCCATTCTCTACGACGAGATATATCACAATTAAATAAAATAGATATCCGGAAGGATGAAGCCGAGAACTCCACTTCGTTCAGTCGTCTTCGTTTCTTTTGAACGACACAATTTTTCATTACTTGTACAAACAATTTCCTTCAGTTTCTATTGTTGATGGTGTTCACCCGCGTTTCGAAGAAGATGGCAAAGGCAATAAATTTATTTAATCTATCCTTTTCTCGTCATTATCTTTCCGCATTATGTTCACTGCCATCAATATTCATCAGTAATAACACCCGGTCTCACCCCTCAGAGTCGTCTGCGCTCTTCTCGCTGATGTTAAACTCAAAACTCCAGCAATGATACAAGATTGAAAACGATCTCAATAAAATTAATTTGGCTTTGAGCTGCGCCCGTTAAATTTGGATTTAGCTGCGATTTATTACGCCACTTTTCACTCTCACCCTGTGTTACTTAAACAACAATCTGCAGAGTGACGTCTCGAGAAAGCTGCGGAAGAGACAAAATGGAATGAACGAGACGACGAATCTTAGAACATAATCTAGTTAAATGAGTATGTCTTTGGAATTAGTGTTTGGAAGGAAGATGATTTTGACGTAAAGCGGATGTGAACATCTTAAAAGCTTCCCTGAAAGTGTGTTTGCAAGGAAGCAGAGAGAAATGTTGATGGCAAATTATCGGATTGAGAGTTCAATGAGCTCTTGGATGAATGAAATCGCTTTTCAGAAAATATATTTATTCCCAAGCTTGAGATTTTAAATGCAAACAGACTTTGTTGACTGATTGATTGATTGATCGATTAGGCATATTCTTTATAGAAATTTCGAATAAAACTTGGAAAAGTGGTTGACTTTTTTGATGCAAATTCATTGGCAACCAGATGCTGATCGGCTTTATAAACACTTCCAGTTGGTGCCTGTTTTATTACAAGTTTCAAACTATAACTGATTGATTGACTTGATTCATTTCGGCCCAATTTAACAGCTTCAATTTTGTTTGCAAAAAATACAGCTAAAGGTAAACAAAGCAGTTAAACAGCTTAAAACATTATTAAATTTTATTCAAATGTAAATTGTTTTAAACTCTACTAAGCTTTTAAAATTTAAAGCTTTTGAAGCTTTATAAAAAACTTTATGCCCTCATTAAAGCAGTTAAAGCTATTAAAAAAGCACGCAGTCCATAAAAAGATTAAACATTTATTATTCTACCCGTCACAGCAACACTCGCACCATCATTTTATTATTCCGTTTCATCTTCAGCGAACATTTTTTCATCCGAGTCTCGGTAAAGCTTACATAAAAATGCTTTGTGTCCACTGAGCTTTCTTTACAAATCTAATTTAACAGCCATTCTTACTTTCTGTAGCCAGCGATTCGCTTAAAAGCGCAAGAATTTCAATCGTACAGCATTTTACTTTGCTGTAAATTCTTGATGCTTTTCTATTTTTTTGACTTGAGTCTCGACCGAAATTAAATTCACCAAGTTTTAAAAGCTTTTAGGAATTCACTAAACGAATTCAAAGACAATTTAATCTCGCTTTTTAAGTCAAAACAAAAGTTTTGGAATTGCAATAAACTCCGCAAGAGTTAAAAGTGAATTACCGCAATTTCAGTTTCTTTCTCGCTTTTGCTTATTTGAAAGCACCCTTTGCCGGCGATGGCAACGGAATCCATTAAATTACAACACATTTCAAAAAAGACTTCACTCGAGAGCTGTAAAAGATACGCGTCGGCTGCCCAATTGTATTTTCTTTAGAACAATTATTTGAAGTATAAATTAAATTAACTACACAGAAAAAGATTTACGATGAGAAGGAGAAGTAAAAGGACCTTGAAACGTTTGTAGTGACAAGTGTTACGTTGCTTTTGTTAACACCGATTTGTTTCCACCCCGTTATTCTGATTTTTACTTCGCTTGCACAAATATCGTTCCAAACATGTGAAGCTTTTTTTTTGTGAACTTCTTACTAAGAAAGATCTGAAAGAAGAAGAAAAAGGAAAAATGTAGCAAACGAAGTTGTCCCTTTCAGACGTGCCTGAACGTGCATGATCTCGACACTCAGCTAAGTTCAACCCTGTTGACATGAAATTCTACTTTTTTCTTTCAGAGAAATGGTGCATTGATTGGTGCACTATTCGCGTACTTTGGAAAATCTTAAATGACACTGGTGAAAAATTAAACTGTCAACATTGTTCGTGTTGTCGTAAGGTACAGATTCACTCAAACATTCATGAATCAAGACAAACAATTTTCTTAAATTTATCTTGTTTGATGTTGAATTTACGTTTTACGTGACGAGTTTCCTTTGTCTTGAATACAACCCGCGCACGTACAGTTTGAAACCTCTATAAACTCCAACTTTTATAACGACGGAACTTTAAATCGTTAAGTTTCATAACTTACTAAGTGCCCCAGAGAACAATTCACAACGGAACAAAATAATTCACTTTTCCGTTCGCTTTTTATGTGTATCTGAAGTTCGCCCTTCCTGCCATTCTTTCTTTTTTTTCTTCTTTTTCAATTACACACTGTTTTAAACTTTTGTAATTTTTACATGATGTTGTCAACATCTTTATTTGATTAATTGTCAATGAAGTTGCTTTGCTGCCAGCTTTTTTCCTTCTTTTCTTCTCTGCACCTTGTTACATTGCGACAGTTTTAATGGAAAAGGGATGAAAGGGGCAATAAAAATGGTAAATGTATTATAAGTTTACTGAACTGAAAAGTTCGCTTCATATCGAAAGTTCATGGAATCTGCCATTGTTTTTTGCGCGGAGTTGTCTGCAAGAGATGTCACTGAGGTTGGATTTTAAAACTCATGAAAATTTGAGGTTAGGTTGAAAACAAGTCTAACACAATCTCAAAAAAAATATTCTGGCCTTTCCCAATTATGCTGGCTACATCACTGATTGATTGAAAGCTGTTCCAGCGAAGGCAATCGGAGATCCATAAATTATAATCACACAATAAAACAAACATTTTCCCCTATTGTTGCGTAATACAGTAACGCAGTGGAAGGGGTGATGCAGGAATTTATAAGGGATCATTGAAAAAAGCCTGGCAAAGCGTTGATAAACTCTCGTTCACATGTTACTTTTGCCGTTTACCTTGTCGTGTGTGTTTTTTATTGGTCTCATAAATTAGTTAATTTTAATTTACGAATTTCGCAATGGGGGGAAAGTGGGCCGGAGTGAGATTCGAGTGGATGCTGACGGTTGTGATTGTGTTTGGGACTTCACGCTTTGTGGCGATAAATTGCGCCGCGGCTGATGATGAAAAAGAAAATTTGAGAGTGTGAATGCTCTCCAATCTGACAAAGCTCAATAATTCATAATCATATTTTTGTGCTGAGGTTTCGCGCGCTTCAGAACTCCCCCGTCAAAGCCAAATGAACAAATTAAATTGAAATTAGGCGAATTTTCGAGCCACACAGAATTATTATTTCATTATGTTCCATTGACAACTTTTCGGGAGAGGAATGATCAAAACTTTTCCCAGCTCATTCTTGATGACAAAGTTTGATTAAAAATAAATCAGCATGAAATTCCCTGCGAAAAAGTTTGAATTCTCGAAGCGGGAGTAATTGGGCAGTGATGTTATTGGTGATTGAAAAGCAATTAAAAGTTTTTAAATAATTTTATAAAACTTCTGGTTTGATAACCTTTAAAACTAGTTCAAAATATTACTATTGTATTTGAAAATTAAAAAAAAAAAAACCTTCAGAATTTTCTCGTGAAATTTTAAGAAAAAGCTGAAATTTTGATCACGTCACTCACATTTGTCACCGATATGGCGTATTTTCCAGTGAAAACCAGAACAAAACTTCGAATGCCATATCCATGCAACGCGATAGAATTTTGTTAGGAATTCTCGCTCCGTTTTACGAAGCCAATTTAATTTCTATGAGAATCAGATTCGGCTAGGAGAAGAAATTGTAAACCGCAGAAACATTTTGCTGTTTTAAATTTGCCTTTCCTTCGTCTCTGGTTCAAATTTCAGCGTTTCGGCGTCTGAGATCAGTGGAAGCCGTCATTGCGGTTCAGCTAAAGTTTTACTTTAAAACTTTCGCAAAAGAAAATGTGATGAGAGACAAAACTAAGCTTGAATGCTTCGTCTCTGAATCCCCGCCGTGCTTAAATTGGAAATTCCGAATTTCCACGATGGAAGCTGTTTGTGTAGCTTCACTTAAGAAAATACATTGTATATTTAGACTGATGCGGTTTGTAATGCCTCGGTTCACGAGGATACGAGTCTCTCTTCCTTTAATGCTATTGACATGTCGAATAAAATTTCTATTTCATGCTTCCGTCATATTTGCATAGCATTCGGCAGTGTACACACTCGCAGTGCTGTTTGAATAATTGTTGGAATTTAAAGAAAGACGCACAGTCAATGTTTGATAACGCTTTTTGATCGTGGGTGGATACAAATAAGCTTCGTTGAAGGGTGAAGGCTTTTGAGGAGCTTTCGATAAAAATAGAAATCATCATTTTTAAACTTCCTAACAAGACAAAATTTCGGTGTTCACTTAGAAAATACTTCAGGAAGCTTTTAACATAATTGATAGCATAATTGATAGCTCTTAAATGTATAAAAATATAAAAGAAATAAAAATGAACTGAAATGAAATAACGATGGCAACTTTGCTTTGACTGCAAATAAATCCTGAAAAACTCCGTCGAGTTGACATTTGACCTGTGTTACAAAGAAAATCTTGTAAATGTATCAGTTTCTACATTAAAGCAATCCTTCTAAGTACAATGCAATGTCAACACTCAGCACGGAATAGCAACATTCGTCTCTAGATACTTCTCTGTTTCTTCTTTCGTAGAAATTCTTTTTCGTATTTCATCCTTTTAACTGTTTAACAACCAAGTTTAAAATGAGAAAAGTAAAGTTAAATAAACCCAACGAGACTGATGAAGCTACGTTGGGGTGGGTGGTACGGGATTGTTTCACGGACCGATAAAAATTTTAATTTCCGGGTTTTATTCTTGAGAGAATCTAGAGTTGGGTGCGTCAGGGTGAAAAACTTATAAGTAGGAACCTTGGATTTACTTCCTTTCAGCAAGGATGACCAGCTTCGGGGGTAATATGGGAGCCAGGAAGTTTTCTGGCATAACAAGTTTCCTGGTTCATAAAGTTAAAATAGCTTTAGTTTTTAAAAATTTCATCCCGTCAAATGACTGGTCGCCCTATCACAGCAATTCTCAAGGAAGCTCAACTTTTCCATCGCAAAACTTTTCACGGTGAGATGAAACAATCGTGATGAAAAGGCTGGCAACGAAAACAAAGGGCGAAACTTGAACCAATTAATCTCCCACCTAAAGGGTTCGCAAGCATACATGTTAGCGAAGTTTTAGCAGATTCCACGCCTCTAAGTTGATTTTAATGACGATTTTCCGTTCACCCAACTTTCAAGGCCTGATGTCTATGTGTTCGCAATAAATTTCGTTTCGTCTCCATTCTCGTGTCAAGATTTTTCGTCAAAATGAATTGTGTAATTTTGATTTATTACAAAAATAGACGAAACGACTGCAGAACAAGAAGAAAAGTGAACGAGAACTGATTTTTTGCTTGCTTCCTTTCCGATAAGAAGCTTTTCTCCGTCTGAAAAGAACCGAAAATCAATTTTAATGAGAAATTGGAATTATGTTGGATCAGCAGCGGAGCTGATGTTCAACCATGCTTCACACTCACACCGCAAAGCGAAATGAATCATGACTGCTGAATGCGAACATAAACATCAACATAATTTCTCGAAAGACAATTGAAATAAGCAAACAATGCTAAAGAGGGAAAATATTTCCATTAAATTAATTTTTATTGCTTTTCAAACTGTGTTTCCGTTTTGCCTTTCCGTTGTTGCGGGGGAACTTCCTAGGCTTGTTACTGGCTAGGCGTCTTTGACAATCCCCCCAAGGAGTCATTTTCTATTTGAGAAACGACATCTTAATGTCAAGGGAAACTTTACCACACAAAAGAAGGTTTACAAAAGCATGGATTTGACCTTAGATAAAGTGTTTTAGATGGGTGTAGGCTTGGATTTAGGTTGATTAGGTTGTAAACTTAAAGAATTTCTTTGTGTTTTGGTTGCAGTTGATGGATTTTTTTCAACGCATCAAATTTGCGTGTTTAAAATCTGCACAATTGTGTTCAGTTAAGATTCAAATTGATTCCCTAGTAACATTGATGTCAATTGTTGACGTGCAGGTCAAAATTTGACTTCATGGCGACAAAATGGAACAAAACAGTAGAATTAATGAAGTCCATATGTTTTCCACATAGGAGCCACAAGTTGACATCGTGTCTTCAAAATGGTGAAACGTTGTGGATACTTTTTCAAGCCTTATGTTGGCTTTTCAAGTTTCGAAAATGGAACAAGCATGTCAAAGCCTTCATTGCACCGTTTTTGCAACTATTCAAGGCAAAACTTTGTAAATAAACTTATTTCGACATTTCACAGCTCTACAAAGGAAAGTATTTTACAAGCCAATAATTTGCCATTTTTGTTCCAGCCAATGCACAAAATTTTTATTACAAAATGCTTTCTTTTTTAGGCCAGAAGGCTTTCCATCTTTGTTTTTTGTATTTTCCATCATGTCAATTTTAATGGTCTTTCGAAGATTCGCCATGTGGTCGACAAGCACGGTGAAACTTTTTTATAACAAATCCGTGTCATAACTTGACATTTATTGACGGTTTCTAACCATCTTGCAACTAGGGTTGTTCAGCATTGATCTTTAGAACTTTGTTCAGACATAGCAGCCCTGATCACATTTTGTAATCTTAAAGTTTGTGCCGTTTAGAAATTACAAACTGTTCTCAAAACTATTGATATATCAAAAAATATATCAAATATAAATTTGTTTCGGACTTACACCCCAATCATGAAACATCTGCTTTGATTTCTATCTATGATTAGAAAGCAAAGATCAAGATTTTTGTTACGCACTAGCCATTCTAGCCCTGGAGCGAATAAAGTCGAGTTCATTTCTTTCGCGAGCACAAAAGCAGAGAACGAAGAAGAAGGGAAAAGTTTTGAATGAGAAAATAATAAATAAAATAAACACACAACAACGGCAGAACTTCTATTTGGCGAAATGTAAAAACTTTTTCAATTACATGTGTATTTAATTGAGATTTTCTGTTTGATTTTGCTTGTTTTCTTACTTTCCTAAGACTCGTGAAAATCGAGACGAAGAAAATTGAACAGAAAATTCAACAACAAAGATGATGTCACAAGCAAAACATTGGCTTTCAATTTTATATCTCATAATCAGGGTGTATGCATCGAAGTGAAGCAAGTCGGAGAATGGATTTCGAAGTGATTTGAAAAAGCGAAGAAAAATAAATCAACTCGAAAACTTTTTCACCGAAAGAAAATTGAAAAGTTTCAATAAAACTTTTACCGAGAGATTTGTCTTAATTATTACAAGTTCAAATTAGAATTATTTGGTTTACCCGCAGAGTAATTTTATGCTTCTCCGTGCCCGCTTCTAATTTATCATCCACCTCGTCGACTTCCCATTAAAGTTTTCAGCGCTTATTAAAAAGGTTTCTCCATTGTTGGCTGTTAAATAAAAGTACTAAGTTGGAGATTAACTTTTCAAATCCCGCATTTCGATTTTCATTGGAGCCCGTTTGCGCTATCCACACTTCCCTTCCGTTTCAATCTTTCGCCGCTGCTTACGACATTTATTGTCTCAAAGCAATAAAAGCAAAGTTAAAGTTGTTAAAGTAGTAAGCATCCGCCGAGGTATTCGTTTGACTTCAATATTAGCTCTATCTGATGCCATTAAACGAGTTCCAATAAAATAGCGAAAAGTCCATAAAAAGTATCTGAAAGCGACTGAAATTTCAGATCCGAGAAACAAAAGTTATTTCCCTTTGATGAAAATAAATGCCAGCAAAGTTCAACTAGTTTAAGATTTCAGCTTTTACTTCTTCGTTGAATTGTCTCTTGGTGGAATTTTAAAGCGGTGGAATCGGCAGATCATTATGGTTTGCGAGTGTTGTTTGTAATTCTCGCTTTTCAGTCAGCCTGATTGAACGCAGCTTTGATAGGTCGAGTAATGATGATTGGATCGTGCTGTGAACGATGCAACAGTGAATTTAAATGATGTAGTGCACCAGCAATAAAATGTGTTTAGTTTTAAATTTAGAATCGATGTGTTCTGGCTTTGAGGCATGAAACATAATGACAGACGACAGTTTTGCAATATTGGCCGCAGTGTACCTTGCTTGAAGATTATTGTTATGTCTTGGTTTAACTTTTGTTGCTTAAACTGTAGTACTTTGGACTATTTATTAATTATCTGAACTAAAACTTTATTAATAATA
>JPYR01000486.1:23784-36516 GCA_000775305.1 Belgica antarctica | reverse complement strand
AATTCGTTTTTATTTTAAAAAATCTTTATTCAAAAAACTTCTACTTACTAAGATCAACATAAAACTAAAATTGTAAGTGAATAAAGCCAAATTTGATCTATTTTGTTTTTTGATCTACACTCAAATACAAAAAGTTTTTAGTAGGTTTTGGATCTATTTAAGTCATGAAACGTGATGTGGCTGTCATGCCTTTGAACAATTAAAAATCAATACTTTTATAAAAGCTAAGATCTACTTGAAAATTATATCTACCGAATTTTAACTAAGTTGGATTTTAACAAAACCTAACAACAAACTCTAAAAATTTAACAAAGCTTGAATTCAATCAAAACTAAATCCAACCTGCTTCACCTGCTAACCAACTTTCATGCGCCCCCAACAAGTTCCAAAGACATGATTCCTAATTGAACTGTGTCAACTTTCTCAACATGGCACTCACTGACTCGTGTTTTCTTTTAATCTTTTCCAGGATCGCCCGCGCCGAAAGTTAAATGGTTCGAAAATGGGATGGAATTGCCAACTGAAGCCAACGACTTTTCGTATCCATCTAGAACAACCAATAAGTTAATAGTTAAGAATTTATCACGTATACACCAAGTAATTATCCTCGTTGTTCTCTATTCTCGGAAGATTACAAAACCATTTCTTTATTACAGCATGCGGTTTACACATGTCAAGCGAGTAACTTTCCTAATAAATTTGTATCAAAAAACATTACAATAGAATTATATCGTAAGTTCAGTAAGGCTTTGCGAAAAGCAATATTTGTCCCGTTCGTTCGTGTGTAATAAAAATATTATTCTTGCCCTTCCAGTGCGACCGTTAGACGTTGAAATCTTGTTCAACAATCAGCCTTTATCAGCCGATAGGCAATATGAGGTTGAATGTCAAGCAATAGGCTCCCGACCTCCATCCGTAATCACGTGGTGGATGAACGGCATAGCGCTCGTCGCCCAGCCAACAAAAGTAAATTGATTTTTTGTTGTTTCTGTCCCCGTTTCTTTGGAGGCTTTTCATGCTTTATTTTTTGCTCTATTTAAGCGTGAAATTACGTGAATATTGTTGATATTTTTTTATTTGAAATTGCCTTTTTTCCTTTCATAGACATCTCAAGATGGCAACGTAACCACGTCGACGCTGCTGTTCACGCCAGCAAGGCAAGACAACGGCAAGAATCTAGTTTGTCGAGCTACAAATGAGCTGGTTAGGAACGGAATGAAAGAGACGACATTGAAAATGAATGTTTTCTGTGAGTAACACTTGCGCGTTTATTTTTTTGCTACTTTTTACTGGAGAACGTCGAACGAGAAAATTTCCGAGTATGATTTTTTTGTGCACGATAAAAATATCCCGATCACGTGTTTCTCATAAACGCTATCGTTGAAGGGACAGTTGACAAATTTAAAGGAAAACGTTCTGCGATGAAAAGAAAACTTTTTGACTGAGAAGCTTTTTTACATCAAAAAGCTTTCAAGTTGAAATTAACTTCAATTAAAACATACTTCATGTTATTTTCACTCTACTGCCTTTGAATAAATGCAAATTAAACTCAGTTTTTATGAAAAATTTCTGCGAGTGTTTACGGAAGAATGCAATTCGCGTCAAAAACACAGCACAAGCAATTTTCTTTTTTCAGCACTCGCTAAGTTGGTTTATTCCAGCACTAATTGAAGTGTTTTTTTTGCTGTGCTGAGCTGTTCAGCCATCAAAAAACATATTTTTACAAGCGTGAACCATCAAAGCACACGTTTGTTTATTATGGGCTTGACTTGAGAACTTTTATTTAGTTGTTAAAGCTGTTTTTGAGGTGAAGTACCCCTAGAACGCTTCATGGCAATAAACATGTGCAGTACAACATTTTGATGTTCATATTGACATGAAACTTTTTTAATTGAAACAAACGGATGAAAGGCTAATTATCCAAAGTGTAATTTACTTCACAAATCACTCGATTCTTTGCACAGCTTTGATGCGGTTTCAGTTGAAACTGGGAAATGGAGTTTTTTAGGGAATTTTGCAAATATGTCGGTGTTGAGTTGTGGCTGTTGTTATTTTAAATGATTTTAAGTTGGAAACGTGGACGAACTTTTGGATTCAAATCCGTATTTTAACACAATTTTTCTGGGGTCAAAAACTGATAAAAAGCTTCGTCAAAGTTCAAGACACAAAACAATCAACAAAAAACCTGACACGTGTAATATACAAGTTCAAATACTGCCGTAAAAACTTAAGTACCTTGACCTTTCTTTATAAAATAACTCAGCAATTTGCTTGGTTTTCCAAACCTGTCCACTCTAAACACAACACTCTGAAAGCATCCGTCAGGGTTGAAATTAATTACAATCGCCAAAAGTGTCGTTTAAAAATGATTGATGATGCTTGCATAAAATACCGCTCAAGAATTGAATCCATAAGTAACAAAAGCAACTTTCACGCTCTTTTACGATGTAGATAACACCTGGAAAAAGGCAAGGCAAATAATTCGCAAGAAGAAGAAAACTTTTCAGCAACTTTCGCGCTGTTGTTGCTTGGATAAAAAAGTTTTGTTACGAGCCAAAATAAAAAAGGATGTCGAGTACAAGTTGAAGCAATTTCTGTGCTGCTGTTGCAACAAATCACCGGGAATTCATAAATTTACCCAAAATATTAATATTAAAAAAGTTTTTTTGTACGAAATTAGCATATGCAGAAATTTCACCGCTTTCTCTTCGTTTCTTTCAATTAAAAATTCTAATTTCCATTCCGCTCCCAATTTTCATTTAAAGATGATCTTGGCACCGCTCCAGATTATTAAAACATGCAAATGTAAGTCCTCCGCCCATAAACGTCACCGGGGAAAGGAAAAAAACTTTTTATCCCCATCATAAAAACATTTTTGTGTGCATCCCAAAGATTTGCTGGGACGGTAATCTCTGAAATTGCAATTTTCCATTTTGTCAAAACCATTTTCTCAGCCAGAAAAGTAAGCGCAGATAAAAAGTGCTGAAGGAGAACTTTTAAGACGAAGCAGAGAGTTACTGTATCTAATAGACTATAAATAATTACTTGCTGAAGAAAATTCTCCGTCTTTAGTTGTTTACATGCAAATTAGATTATGTTTTCTGAGGCATTTCATTCTCAGCAAATTTGTTTCGTAGCAAATTGGCAATGGCAACGAATTTGCGAATGAAATATAATTTCAGATATTTTTCCCATTTTTTTCCTTCCTTCGCTACCAACTCAGAGGTGTAGTCGTCAAGGGTGGTGAATTTGAATGTCGCTACAACATGCAGTCTTGACGGAAATATGTTAGAAAATTCTCAGGACGCTCGATAGAAGCGGGGAACTCAACTTGACTTGATCCTTTTCCGTTCACCTACTGTTTCGTTAGATTACATTCCTACGATGCTGCCTCCAAGCATTGTTGCTTTTATAAGAGATATATTGTTGACTGAACTCACTTTAATAAGAAATCTGGCAAAAAAATGTTTTTGTTGGTTTATTTTTGGGTTTTGTGCCTTTGTGACGTCGTGACGTCTTGCGGTGGCTGTTAATGAAGGGAAAAAGCTAGAAAACGTTTCAAAATCCAGCATAAAAGTTGTCGGCACGTTCAAGCACGACAAAAGCTACGTGAAGCCAGGCCTGACATCATTAACGATAAGCCCAACTTCCTTCATTTCTTCTGCCATGTTTTCTTTCTCGCTTGTTGTGCGTCGCTTCAATAAAACAAACCGAATAAATAAAAGCGTATACAAAACAACAGTGCAAAGAATAACGGCCGAGAAACAAAGAAAATGAAAACTCATTGGAGCAGCAACATTATGAAACAAATTTATTTGGAAATATAAATTAATAGAATGATCAATCATCCCCATGTTACATTTATTAAACTTGATAGGCGAAGTTTTTTCTCTTTCTTATTGTGCTCCAGCAGCTAAATAATTCACACGGGAGTCTGCCGTGCCTCATTTCTCCGCTCGACACTCGTTCACATACATTCTCCGTCTTTCCTTTCACTCGTGCATGTGGCAATATGAAAAGTTTATCCCCCACCAGTTTGATGTGAATGTAAAAATCAATTACAATGTTCGGATAAATTATAACGAGTTTAAGGACGGGGAGAAAAACTTTTTCCCATCTCTAATTTTATCTCATCATCGTTTTTATGGGATTGAAGCCATAAAGCAGTAGTTTCTGCCTCCATCCACATTCCCTATCGCAGCTTCCCTTCACACAACACGCACACTAGAGTTGGAAAATCTGTAAATTACTGCCTTTTATACGAAAAACGGCAAGAAATTAACGTTTCAATGATAATCATTATCCTTTATTCCGCTTTGCGAATGCCTTCGCAGACTGTGAACTTTCGTTCCGCCTTTTACATTCGATACGCTGATGCTTCCTACTTGGAAACAGCTTTCGATGGAACATTACATGCGGCGTGTACAAACAAAAGAGGCTTCATTTGAATATCGCGGAGTATATAAATTTACTAGCTGGAGTGCCCGGTTAATGGCGCGAGTAGATAAATAAGATTTGTAGGCTTGAAACTTTACAATCTCGAGTTTTTCAAAGAAGAAGATCAGAACACAATAATCTTATACACAAAACTAAGAAGCAAGATACGTTCAATATATTGTTTCTACACAGTCAGACAAACAAAAAACCTGAAAACACAAATGTTACATTAATTATTACCGGAAAATACAGCTGCGACTTTACATTAGAATTAAAAATGAATAAACACGAGATTCTCTGTGCCAAAAGTTTGTCTCTCAAACTCCTAATGAGAACGACGCAGTAGCTTCAGAGCTATCTCAAAGTTAATTTTATTAATCATGCTCTCTACGTATAACAACAATATTGGATGTGTCATTTCCTTCGAGACGACAAGGCATGATAAAGATGAACACAATAAAATTTCCTTGAACTCGTGTTTGTGTGTTGGTTGTGTTTGAGGGTGGCTAGGCGGAGCATTGCACGATGATTTTCTGAGAAATCAGTTTGCAGAACAAATACAATTTTCGAATAATGTTGCGATTAAGTCCTGTAACTTAATACCAGAGACACAATTTTCTGCTTGCTGTTATCAGATTGCTTTCTGATGATTCCTGGAACACTTCAGATTTGTGTTTGATTTAAGGCAGCCTAGTAACAAAACGAGAGAATAATGTGGAAAATAACATTAGCAAAATGTTTTTTTAAGGTGAAACTACGCAAATTATTTTCGAAAGTATGTCAATCTTGGGAGTGATAATTGTTCGAACCAAAAGGGTTGTTTCGTGATTGTTTTTGCTGAAAACTGCTGATAAGCAGCCTTTGTAATTATTTCTGACACACTTTTAAATTCAGTTTCTTTGAATTTTGTCGAAAAATCCATTTTCAGAAGCTGCCAAATGTAAAATATTAAATTCAAGTAACTCTTACCAAGTTTATGATTTTGAGCTTGCTTTAAATTCGGAGAATTTTAAAAGCTTCAGATTTTTTTAATTAACGTGATAACTTACTTGCTTGAACTCTCGTTCACTTTCCAGCTTCATGAACAAATGTAAAGTCCAAGAAAAACTTTTAGTTTCCTTAAAGGAAGTCGGCTAATGGATTTATAAATGCAGTAAAGTTCTGCAAAGGATTTTAATGAAAATTTTCGAGCAAAAACATTTTCCTTTGCCATTTGAAGCAAGGCACTAGTCCTTCTCGGCGAAGTGAAAAATTAATTTATGGACGAGAACTTCATTGATGCATATTAAGTTTGTCATATGCGGTTATGAAAACTCGTCGTCGGTCGGAATGATTCAAAAATTTATGACCACGAAAAGGCAGAGTTGAAGCCGCAGCCAAAAAACAGAAAGTTGGAGACGAGCTGGACTGAAAACCAATCCATTTTCATGAAGACACAATGCTTCATTGCCTCGTTCACTTTTTGCAGTGGCAGCCGAGTGTATAACGCTGAAAACTGGTCGACCAATTCCTCCGAGTAAAAGTTGTCAGTTTTAAAAATGAAAATTTATGTACGGACATTTAGTTTCGAATGTGGTTACATTTGTCTCTTTTGACATGGAAACCCTTTTTTACGATGAAGTATGAAGCCGGTGTCGAGCGTCGAGAATATGTTTGACTCCTTTCGCTCCCACTCTGACATATCAAGTTTGGAACAACAAGACTGTGAATCATAACCCTAAATGTGAAATATTTATATCGAAATGTGATAAGTCAGGGAATTCTTCAATTAAAGATCACAGGTTTTGTATGATTTTTCATATAAAACCGTGAATTATAAATTGTATGGTTTTCAAAGTTGTTCAATTTTGTCAAGATCAGTAAAAATCAATAAAAAATAATCAACCAGTCAATCATTAAATTGCCTTCTTTGGTTGTAATTGTATTTGTGCAACTTTAGAAACACTTCAAACCCTTACAAATAACAAAATTTCACTAATTGGCTTTCTCTACTTGCACTCTAGTTTCAAGTTATCCCTGAAGAAGCATATTCTCATGGATACACAAATAAATAATAAATTCATAGGTTTTTTACATTCACAAATTTCCCTCGAAAATGTGTCTCTCTTTTTTGAGAAATGGGTGACATGTACGGTTTCGTTTGTGAAATTACATCATATTTTTGATGTGAACAACGACAGGAGACCAAAAAAACTTCGAGTTTAGTGAACGAGAGAAAAGCGTAAAAATCTGGTCACAAGAGTTTTTCCAACTTTTTTTTCTCGTTTGGCATAAATGGGGTTGTCATAACTTAATGCAACGGTATGAAAAATGTGAAGTTGATGACCTTTTTTCAGTGCTGGTTTTGGTATAAATATATTTTACTTGTCTGTTTCACCTTCGAGTCGAGTTTAGTAAAAGGCTGCTAAAGCCGGGATAATGTTTTAAAGCCGGATGATAAAGAGCGGGAAAATCATTTCAGGGTGCAAAATGTTACCGGTCATGGCCATCTTATTTTAACAAGCGTCTAAAATTGACAAAAATTATGGTTGTGTTCATTGTAATAGTAAAAGCAGGTGACAATTGTAATTGACTAGTTTTCAACTCAAAACAGTTAAAGTTACACTGCTTAAAGTTGGGATGACCATAATCCGCTTGGACAAAACTCGTTTCCCGTTCTCGTTTTCCAGTGAATTTTCAGTTGAAGTTTTGCGGTTAATTAAAATTGAATTGTTTTTATGATGCATCTCTCTATTTGTCTCTTTCTAACTAGATCCACCATCAGTATCACTGCAGCTTGGAGCAAGCTTAAATCCAGACGACATCGAAGAAGGAGATGACGTCTACTTTGAATGCATAATCAAGGCAAATCCGCCAACATATAAAGTCGTGTGGAGACACAATGTATGTAAAAGTTTTCTTCTTTGCACTAGTTTTTGTGTAGTTTTCTTGAAGTTGGGACTAGTAAAAGTAACATCGTTCGATGATAGTTTTGTTCGTTCATGTCATTTGATACACGTTTCTCCAGAGAGCGATATGGGAAAGCTTTTTAAAGTCGACAGTCAAGGAGAGACGAATAACTTTGAAGTTTTTTGCTTGCATCCATTTGCGTCTTCAATCCGCCCCGGAAACTCGAGACGAGATACATTTTTTTATGTTCATCGGTGTTCATCGCTCTTTTAAATGCACTTGATACCAGTATTTTAAAGACGGTATATTAGTCAAAAGATCATGACTTACATTTAGAGAATGAAACTAGCTTTTGCCGTACACTGTCTTTGCGATGTTTCTGCAGCATTTCTCAATATTTTTTTTTTCGCTTTTCTCGCCTGCTAGCCCCATCCTACACGTATGCCATGGAAATGTTCATATCAGCGTACAGAATAAGGGTGTGGCAACCGCAATATTTATCCTGCATGGATTTTTTCTTCGGTGCCGGGATTTTCCCGTCCCAGTCACTGGAGACGTCTTTGAACAGTGTCTCCATATGAACATTCTCATGGATATCTCTTTATCTGTAATAATTGTAGTCATTTTAAGGGGACGTAAGAAAGGAGAACGCAAGAAAGTCGTCAGAATTACAAGAGACATGATTAAGATGAGAACTGTGATAGCAAGAAGCGAGTGAAATCTCGTATAATACAGTTGTAAGCTGTCTTGATTAATCCACTTTTTCTGCCATTCCATTTCTTTGCTGAACGAAATGCAGACAGACTCTAATTAACGTAACAAATAATCTTCCTTTAATTGAATGAGAATTTACGGTTTGATATGTAATTGCGTATCCATCTTAATCTAAAGCCTTGGTGCTGCCGCAGACTTCAATAAACATCAAAAGGCAAAAATAACGAGATTGGAAAAGACTTTGAATTACTTCAATTGATTGTTTAATTAAGCTTGGAAGCTCATTAAAAGTCATTGAAGCGAACATATAACTTTGATTAACAAAATGTATGAAAGCTGATTAATGGTAAAAGCTCTTAAGATTCAATTCTAGTGTTAGAAAATGCTTGAAATTATTAATGTTTTCAGGGTTTTATTGTGTTGGCTGCGAAAATAATAGGAATTTGTGAATTATAATTGTTCATTTATTGAAGTATATTGTCATGAAACATGGAAGAACTTAAACAAAAACACAAAAGTT
Organism: Belgica antarctica; assembly: GCA_000775305.1. NCBI lineage: Eukaryota > Metazoa > Arthropoda > Insecta > Diptera > Chironomidae > Belgica > Belgica antarctica. The sequence goes on along the minus strand of JPYR01000486.1, from coordinate 27,956 downwards.
CAATTTGAAAGCTAGTCAAATGCTTTTTTGTGCATATGAAAAATTCACTTTCCTGACAGGCTTTTATGTCGCAAAAATTGATGTGCATCAACATTGTGTAGTTCCGTTTATTTTGAGTTTGACATTCTGACAAGAAACATTGACGTTCCCCACATAAAGTTTCCTGATTAATTCAAAAGATTATGAAAACGAAACTTTCAACAATAATTTACAACACAGAAAGTTGCTTCGATAAATATTTCTCGACTCGTTCCGAACTTTTGCCAACTTTTTGCGAATTTGTCTTTTAATAATTTTCCCAAATTTGGCATTTTTTGTTAACTTTGCTTCTTTTCCATCGTTTTTTCTTTGAGCTTAGCGGGAAAATCATATTTTAACTGAAGTACTCTTGACTGTAAAAGTTACGAGTTTTGCAACTTTTAGGAATAAATACTTTTTCTGCTGTTGAGAGTTTCAAGCTTTTTTCACTTCTTTTTCGATGCAAACGAGAAAAAGTAATGCAGAATAAAAAAGTTTATGGTGCAATTTGTATATTTCGGTTTCTTCGTGATATTTACAGAACTTTGCGGGTTATGCTTTTATTTGTTTTTATACACTCGAGAAATTATGCCACACAAAAATAAGTCAGCAAAAAGCTCAACGCCGGAAAGACAGAATAATTTTATTTCGAGAAATGCAACTCTATCAAAACTGCTTGAAAATCAATAAATTTAATGAAGTCTCGCAACTAGTTTTGAGTTTGTATTTCGTGATTGGAAGTATCGTTTTCTCTAGGGGAGTGATGTTAAGTTAAGTCATGGCTTTTTGAGGTCAGAACTTGAAGTTCGCTCGGAGTTTTATTCGAAACCTCGAAATGTTTAGTTTTCAATATGAATTTAAAAAAATTGAAATTTAGAATCTGTGAAAGCTTAGGTTTAACCACAGCAATTAGATGCCACTCATGAACAACACCCCACTTTGTACCTTTCCTGTAAGCATCGAGTTCAATATTCGCTGGCAATAAAGCACAGAACAAAGCCATTGATAAAGTTCCCGCTTTAAAACTATGCAAAACTTTTCGAATAAATTTTACATAGATAAGCACGTAGAAGTGCATAGGAAATTCACAATGCTATGGAATCGGTCTAATGAAACTTATTAAAGCATGGAAAAAGGAGGCAGTCTATCTGACTGCTTCCAAAATGTAAAAGATTCCCGACTAAATGATATGCAAATGTGACTAAAACCACACTCAGGAAATTTGTCTCTCTTTTTCTCTCCCACACTCGACTTGCAGGGCTTGCCGATAGCACACAACACCAAACGAACCATCATGAGCAGCGACAATCTCGCCCTGCAAACCGTGTCAAGATATCAAGCTGGAAATTACACCTGTGTCGCATCAAATGTCGAGGGAGACGGTGAAAGCAATGTTGTTGAATTAAAAGTTATGTGTAAGTTAATTTAAATTTTTGTTCTCGAACTGTGTGCACCGGGGACGGGATGAGAAGAGAACCAAAAAATGAACTAAGAAGCACAGCATCAGAAACTTTTCAGCCACTGAATAATTTAAAATTATATCTATTCATGAGGGACCTGAAGTTTTCCCTTAAAGCCATCTCGTGCCATCGCCGATGTTTGTCAGATGTGCACTTAAGCTGAACAAAACTTTGCTGCGACATGCTTGAGACGACGATTCTATGCTGGTAGCTACTTAAAATTTTAGTTTAGGTTAACATTGATAATTGAACTTTAACAAGTTGGAACCAATGCGCGGTCAAAACCATCCGTTGAGACAAGACAGGAAACTGACGGAGAACTTTGTTTTGGATCAATTTCAAATCTCAAAAGACGCTGGTCTTGAGAAGTGTCACGGAAATGTCCAATACCATTTGATAAACAAGCCAAGGAACAAGTTTTGTTAAGAAATTGAATGTCTTGGCTTCGATCTAACATGGTTTTGCATTGACTACATCTTAAATATGCAAAAACTGGTACAAATTGCAAACATTTATAAGCTGTCAAAGCTTTTCCCGGCCTCTCAATTAAGATGGCCACAAAGCAAGCATCAATAAAGCAGAATTGAATCCCGAACTTAAGCATGTCGTTTGAAGCAGATTCGATTTGTTTCTCTCTCCCCTTCCGCCGTGCATCTCCGGGGACTGATTTTCGTTCTCTTCCCGTCTTTGGATTTATGGCTACATCAATTTATATTGCAAAACAAAAAACGATTCTTGCAGATAAACCGATCTGTCGCAGTGAACAGAAACGCATTTACGGTGTAGCGAGAAATGAGGCAGCAGATATTTTATGTGAAGTTGATGCCTTTCCACCACCCGAATCGTTCAAATGGTATGCAATAATGATACAAGTTGGCTGCAATTTTATTTGTTCTCGTACTCAGGTCGTTCAACAATACGGCAGAGACATTTGAAATGCCGCAAAGTGATTACAGAATACATTCGTCACAAGCATCAACGCTCTCCTACACGCCGGTTAAGGTAAGCCAAGAGTGGGCAGACGTCGTAGTCGTCTCTTTAGTGGGCAAAGTTTAAACACATAAAGCGCTGTGCTTAAAATTCGTTTAGCCGGGAACGTGAACACGAGAAAGCTCATATGGCTCCGACATGCTTTTATTTCGACGAAGAATTATGGACACAGGAGCAGAACTCGAGGAAAAAGTTTGTTTTCACTCTGTGCAAACACAAAATGTTGAATTTTATGCAAAAAGTTTTAATTATTTAAGCACACATACAGAGCTATTTGTTCTAGCCAGAGTGAAACGGAAAAAAAATAATAGCGAGAAGAAGTAATGTCTTGTAAAAAAAGACGAAAGCCCGAGTGAAAACCCCTTTTTCCGACTCTCGACATCTCGAAGATAAGGGAAAATTCTTATTTGCATATTTAATGATAATCAAATATTTATTTTACAAGACTTTGGGCCATTTTAAAGTTTTTCCTCGCCTGCTGCTGCTATTCCATCCATGAATTGTATAAATTTATGAATGGGAAATTTGATTCTTTGTGGAGCTTTCTTATTTCTCTGGGCTGTCCAATGATTTTCATATTGTTACTTGTTCAATATCTCCATAAAATTTTATCGGTTTGTGTCCGAAAAGTTATGTTTATGTTTCTTAGAAGGTCGCCGAAGGGACTCTGTTGTGTATTTGCAAGGAAAGCTTGTCGGAAAATTGGTTTCTTGATATGCTGTTCGAATTTGAAGTCCAGTCAAGCTTAAAGCTTTCTGTGACCACGTGGAGACGTTGTTACGTAATGGTCGCTTGCAATGATAGTTTATGAAGAATCGAAGATTTTATAGTTTTTAGCTTTCTAATCAAAATCGTCAAATCCTTTTTGGCCGATCGTAAATCATTCGAGGCTGTTAACTCAGATTTTTCACTGCCTTATGGTGTCCCAGTCAGTGTTCCTCAAGACTCGACTCTATCACCCCACCTCTTCAACGTGTTCATCAACGACATGCCAAAGCCCAAAAATTGTAAAATCGCGTTGTTTGCTGACGATTCGGCGCTTCTTACGTTAATCAAAAATACTACAAACCCGGTATTTTGAAACAGTCACGCGGAGAATGCAATGCAATGCATACTACACAAAAATTAACGAGCTACATGAAAGACAAACTGACTGAAAATTTCTACAAAAGTTGCGAAGTATCCAACAATCATCTGATCAAGAATTTGAGAGCTTACGCTTCGGACCAAATTGAGCTTTCGTGATAATTGAAACTTTTAAAGTATTGAAATGTTTCTACAAATACAAGCTTGAAAACAAGTCATCAAAAGCTTTCTGAACTTCAAGCTTCAAATCTCAGCTAAAGTTTCTCATTTTTTATCTGAGAGCTCAAACAGCTTTCAAATTTTTAATGAACAAAAATCTTGTTTGATCAACTTGAAACTAGTATAAACCTTGTTGAAACTTTGATGAGTTCTTGACAAGTTTTCGTTTCAAAAACTTTTAATATCCAGACATTGAAGCTCTCAGATTTTAAATTAAAATCGGTGTTACTTCGCCCCTACTACACATCCTGACCACACTCGTTTCAAGTTTCAAAATCTCCAGCAACGCCGGAGTGGAAATCTCTTCGTCCATCTGCATGAAACTTTTAAGGCGAGCGGAAAAGCATTCAGGAGATTATGTTCCTTGTGCTTTGCGCTTTCGGCCGTTCGAAAAGCGGC
>JPYR01000485.1:47733-58522 GCA_000775305.1 Belgica antarctica | reverse complement strand
TCTTGGTGGTTATGTTCATGGTGGTTATGTTCATGGTGGTTTAATACTATTCCCCTCACTAACAAACATCTTGTTCATTGTACCAGCAAAAACCAAATTTGAACTAAATTTATTGCTTAATAATCGTACAAACTAAAAATAAATCCCAATAGCAATAATTGAACTTCAAACCCTCAAGCCAAACCAAAACTTTTACGTCAAATACGAATTCTACTTCAGACCAAGCCATACAAAAACCAAAAACAAAGATAAAGAATAAAGAAAAAATCTTTGATCGAACTTCGACTATAATTAATTTTCTAGAAATGGTGCAGGTGTATATTGCAGTAAATTTCAAACATCAAGGGACACTTTCATGGTTTCAGCTATTTCAAGTCGTTGAGTCTTCGGGTTAACCTCAAGATCCGAGTTCCCACAGTTTGTTTCTATTGACTTTTCTTAAAGCTTGTTTCTTACGAGGTTTTGAAAAGTTCAAGACCAGACAATGGCAAAAAAAATCCGAAGCGAAGCATGCTCAAGGAGATAAAAGTTGTACAAGGCAACTAAAGCCATAAGAAAACTCTTATCATGATTGAAGAGTAAGGAAAATATCGGCTTTGGATACACAGATCCCAGTTGTGGCGACGACGCAAGAACATTTCAGTGTCGCATCTTTTATTTTCTTGTTATCGGATCATAACTTGAATGTCAGAGCGAAGAAACGTGGCTGCCATTTGGGATTCGTGCAGAAGAACGTGCATCTTGATGAGGGAAAATTGAAGTTTTTACGATGGATTGAAGCTTTAAAGAGAGAACAAGTTTGAATTAAGGCAAATCTACGCGACATGTTTTAGGGGTCACAAGCTGATAAGAAATGAATCAAGTTTGGTTCTTTCGAAATTCATATAATTTTTGATTAGACACTCGGCTGATTAGACTCTAGTTACAAGTTTGCGATGAGAATGATTTAGTACGCATTCAAGTTTCAATAAAAGATCATTCAGAACATTTTTTGGAACATTAGAAACATATTTTATTACAAAAACATAAGGAACATGCGGTAAACTAGCACTTTCTCAAGTGGATAGGAAACTTTACCTTCAAAATCATTTGCAGGTCCGTTCTACTGTTATCATTGTTTGTTTTTAAACCACTTAAGATGGTAGAAAGCGACACAGTCATCTGCCATTTCGAAGTCATCAACTGGCACCACTTTGGCGAAATAAACACGTGCGTAATCTCGGGCAAGCATATTGAAAGCCCCGACATCGGGTTGACCGTTTTGACGTCGGTCACAGCATTCAAACTGATTGGAAATTACAATGTTAAGTTCCTGCCAGAGCACATCGCCGACACAATTCCACGAATCGTCGCATACGACGCCAAATACACGCTGGTGAAGACCGTGGAAATGAAACACTTTCAGGGCATGAGAAATCTCGCGAACATTGCTTTGGGCCACAATACGATTGAAACCATTAAAAGCGATGCGTTCAAAGGATGCAAGAAGCTTCAGTATCTTTACTTGTTCCACAACAACATCAAAGAACTGCAATCGAACATTTTCACGTGTCTACCCAGCCTCAAACTGATTTACTTGAAAAGTAACAATTTATTCGAAATTCCGAAAGGTGTCTTGAGCGGAAATAAGAAGCTTGAACGATTTGAAGCTCAGAACAACTTCATCGAGTGGATCGACCCTGATACTTTCAGGAATCTGACTTTGCTTCAAAACGTCGACTTGCAAAGGAACCGCTGCGTTGATGCTAAATACAACAGAACGTCTTTCAAGAGCTTGAGAAAAGATTTGCTGGAAAAATGTAATCTCAAGTTCGGCGAATGTCGGGAAACGAAAACTGCAAGTGGCTCGGGGAAGTCATTCGAGATTGTTCAGAGCAACGTAAAGCTGATGAAGGAAAACGAGGAAATCTTGAAGACGGTGAAGAACCAGACGAGAGTTATTGAAGACTTGATGAAAGATGTAAAGATGCTTAAGAAAACGTTGAAGGACATTTCAGACGACGTTTAGCGACCTGTTTTGTCTACACTGGTAATAAATGCTTGGAAAAAACATAAAATGCGACTCATTTGCGCGTTCTCGTACCTGTTTGAGTGATTTCGTCCAGTTTTTGTCGTCCCAAATCAGGTAAGAAGCAATTTAGGGACCCGAACTCGACTGAAAAATTAAAGATGACATTTTAAAACGACCCACCAACACTTCGATCTCATTTACCTGACGAAACCCAAAATCTTGACGTGCCTGTACATTTCATAATTCTAAATCGAATTTCTAAGAAATCTCGCGCTTAACGACTTTTCAAATCATATTTCCCAACTGAAAATTCGTTCAAAATCACCGACAAACTGAAGCAGAAACGTCGCGTGAGACAATTTCTTATCAAAAGTAGAATATTCGATCGCACACTCGCAAACGCCGAGCTGTCACCAACACAGAAATATTTTTTCTTTGTCGACACACGACGTCGTCTGGTGTTTTTGTTTGTCACTCATTACAAACTCGATCGTCAACAACAGTAGAAGTGCATAAAATCGTCGGCGGAATTAAATTAAAACTCTTTGTTAGTGAAAAAGTGATAAGAAGATGAAAACGTTCGTCTTACTGGCTAGCTTGATAGCCTTTGTGGCCGCTTACGATCTGCTTTCTGATGAGGTGAGTCGACAAACGCCAATCTACGCGACACTTTGATGACTAATTGAATTATTTCCGTTTCAAGTTCATCAACGAGATCAACCAGAAGGCGACGACATGGAAGGCCGGGCGCAATTTCCACGAAACCTACGACGTGAACCAGATCAAGAGTATGCTGGGCGTCCACCCCGACTCGAAGAACTTCAGATTGCCCGAAATTCTCCACGGCGAGGAAGCCGTCACTGATATGCCAGAAAACTTCGACTCGCGAGTTCAGTGGCCCGATTGTCCGACTATCGGAGAAATTCGTGATCAGGTCGGTTGTTAACTCCACACAAAGTCAATTGAGTCTTAATTTAAATCTTTTGAATGTTCACAGGGATCTTGCGGCAGCTGCTGGGTAAGAAAACTGATAAGGCTTTGTTGTGATGACGTCGTTTTCACGTATTTCTGTTCATTATCAGGCATTTGGCGCTGTCGAAGCGATGAGCGACCGTCACTGTATCCATTCAAACGGCACCGACCACGTTCGTCTCTCGTCAGAACATCTCGTGTCCTGCTGCCATACTTGCGGCTTTGGATGCAACGGCGGATTCCCAGGCAGCGCGTGGTCATACTGGGTTCGTAAAGGTATCGTAAGCGGAGGTTCATTCGGATCGAACATCGGTTGCCAGCCATACTCAATCCAGCCATGCGAACATCACGTCAATGGAACCAGAATGCCATGCAGCGGCGAAGGCGGCACTCCAAAATGCGAGAACAAATGCACCAACGATGCATACAAAGTCGACTTCATGACCGACAAGCATCACGGAAAGAAAAGCTACTCGATTAAGCGCAATGAAAACCAGATCCAGACTGAAATCTACACCAACGGACCAGTTGAAGGCGCGTTCACTGTCTACGAAGATTTCGTGCAGTACAAGGAGGGAGTTTACCAGCATGTTGCTGGTAAGGCTTTAGGCGGCCACGCAATCAGAATCCTCGGATGGGGTGTCGAGAACGGAACCAAGTTCTGGTTAATCGCAAACTCGTGGAACAGCGACTGGGGCAGCCAAGGATACTTCAAGATCTTGCGCGGTGCTGATCATTGCGGAATTGAATCTGAGATCAGGCGAGAATTGTTTAAAATATTAATAATTGTGATTTCTTAACAGACTTTCTTTGCTTTCAGTGCTGGAATCCCGAAGTAAACCACAGCACCATCAACAACAAGACTGAAGCCTCTAAGACGTCTAATTATTTAATAGAATTTTCTTTAGCAGTAGCTCCAAGTCTTGTTCTTATCATTATTGCCTTTAAACCGGTTAATAAAGTTCCTATACAACCAATCACCTAAATCAAATGATGTTTTAAATCAGCTTCCACAGAAGAAAAATATTTTCGTGTCTCGATTTTTCAGGTCATGTCGAGTGGGAAATGAATTCGGAGCCATCCACACTTCTTCTTAAATTCTTTCACGTTCATATTTTGGGTCAAATATTTTTTATCGACTGTAAAGTGACGATGGGAATTCGAGAAAGTTTCAATAAGCTGGTTACGCTCTAGAGCTTTTCATCCATAGTGGTCTAGTGCATGTCCTGATACTTGCAATGTTGAACGTTGCTTCAAGAAATTTCTTTTCTTGCATAAATTCATACTGTAAAAACTAAATCCTAGGCTGCAAGCAAAGTTTTCACCAATTCTCAGACATTTCCTCTCAAAACCTATGACACTGTGATCTTTGAAGCTCACATTTACGCCCTCAGCTGGAACTTCATATATTTTCATATCACTTCAAGTGAGAGAAAAATTGTTCAAAGTTAAAAAATATATTTCCAAACGTTAGACACAAAAACCTAACAGATGTCAAATCTCACCGAAGATTTTTTTTTCTCGTTTTTGACTCAAACTACAACTTTTGCAATATAATTCTTACAGCCCCAACGTGTTACCTCCAGCATTACATCTGCATCCTTCATTTCATGGCTTTTTCGTTATGCATCGAGGGTGTGATGATGAAAGTTTACCCTTCGCCGAGCGTTTGCTTTTAAGCCGGTTTTCATGCATGGCAAAGTTTGACAATCATTTCGCTTTATGCATTTTGTCTTTTGTCTGCTCATAAATTTAACAACTGTCTTCCCCTTTCGCCCCACAACCACGCTCAGATCTTTGATTTAAAAAGAACGAAAGTTCAGTGTTTTTAATGGCTTGAAACTGAAACTCTTCCGTGCTTTGGCTTTTTACGAGTCGGCAGTAAGGAAATTTTGAAATAATTTGAAAACTTTTTCATCACAAATGCGTCATTAAGCAGATGAATCAGATACGCTGTTTGTGTAGGCGTCGCAAGGAGGGTTGACGTTTCCAATGTCATGTTGAAGCATAAACGACTCGCTTTTACTTGCAGTAGATTGCGTGCATGTGGAAAGCACTTTTCATAATTTTAATTGCACAACGTGACGTCTGGTTGATGTCTTTTTAGTTTAAATCCGCCTTGATGTCTGATTCTGAGTCGCACAAAGCAAGGTGAACCCTTTATAAAATTTATTTTCCTAGTAAAAAAGCCAATTTCGCCTTGAAATGAGCTTTGAGGTAAAGAAAGCCAAAAATTTTCCGCCCATAAATCTCAATGATTTCCAAATCTCCAGCAGCACAAACTTATGCAATTTCCATCCACAAAGCCAGACAAAAAATTTGTCTACAAGAAAAACCCCGAAGAATCAGTGCTAAGAGAATAAATCGAAAAGTAAACGTCTGGCGAAATAAATCATGCAAAGTTTTTTATGCATCGCTTGGCAAATGGAAACTGTCTTCGATGCAGCGTCTTGCGATTGAGAGAGAAGTAGTTTTGGCCTGTAATGTTTACTCGAAGGGAGAAGTCTGGATTTCAATGTTTGTAGAGTAGATTTGGTGCAGCTGGTCATGGTCGTTGCATAATTCAGGACAGAAAAATTTAGTTTTTTGTTTCATGCGAGGTTCCTGGTTCGACTTTTGAAATGTTTGATTTAATCATTTGAACTTGTTAAAAACATTCACGAACCCGACTAAGGGCGTCATCGAAGCAAGTTAAAGCAAATACTCACAGAATCCCGACCTCAATGTGCTTGACAACAGATTTTGCAATCAAAACTCACAAAACCCCATTTCACATCCATAAAACACCTACGTTATTCCATCCCCGTCAATTTTTTTCATGATTTTTTCGCCGTAAAAAGAATAAATTAAATTTATGGCCCGGCTCTGACATTTTTCATGCTTTGAGTGGGACTGCGTGAACAATTTCTCTCACTCAGCGCCCGTTCATCATGATTCATTGAATGTTTTCGCTCCTTAATGTCCTACATTCATCCCTTTTTGTGTGTTTTACAACAAGCTTTTAATTTCGAATAATTTAAGATGATCCCGTGCCCTAGATTTTTATATGAAAAGAAAATCAGTTCGAAGAATGCCGTTCCAGTTTTGAAGTTTCATTGATATTTTATTTTATTCCCTTTCTTGGGAACATTTAAGCTTTTTTCCGAAGTTATCAATTACAGCAAATTTATCGAGTTTCTTTCTCATCATTTCGTGTTTTCCGTCTTATCAATCGATTTCCGTCGTAAACGTGCCTCGAGGGAGCGATAACGAGCTCAATTCTCTCCCCATAACACACACGAGCACGCGAGGGTTCCTAGAACTTTACCTCGTAGCTGGGCGGTGCCATTGGAGTATGACGGGTGAAGTAGTCGAATGTGTTTGGGCTGATGGTGACAACTGCTGGTTCTCCACAGTTTGGGACTGACGGCTCGTTGTTGATGTTCAAACGTTGAGGCATCGGGACAATCCCGGCGGAAGCCTGTGCTGCTTTCTTTTCTTCTTCTTCAAACTTCCAGATCAAAGAGTAGAGAGAAATCGTGATATAGCAGTTTATGGCAAAAGGAACTATGGCGTAGGGCCACGTAAAGAAGAGCGATGCCGTTGAAAAAACCATCAAATACAGGTTTAGGCAGAATGTGAGCTTGATCTTGGAGCTTTTGCGCTGTCAAATGAAACAATTTCAGTTATCTTCGGTTAACGGGCAGCCATTTTCAGGAAATAAATACCTCGTAGCATCCCGAAATGAGTTGATGTGCAGCGTAAATACCGATGCAGCCGACGACGGTTCCGAGGATAGCGAGGATGATAAAAAATTGGGAAGTTGCTTCGAGACTAACTAGTTGAGCGAGGTTGTAACCAAATTGATTTCCGTTTTCGTTCATTCTCTGGAAACTACCAAATCTGTAGTTTTGGACATTCAAAAAAGCAACGCTGTAGATTGTGATGATGACACAGCACACCAAATCTATCCAACCAATGATTTTTCCTCCCGTTTCGAGACTCAAGCATCCCAGGAACGTGTCAATTTTCTGAAAAGTTTGTTTGTTCACTTCCAACGGTCAGAATCTTTGTTTTAATTACTTACAACACCCATTTCAATTGATTTTAGCACACACGCGGTTTTATTGTTTTATCGAAAAATTTAAACAGAAGCGATGCTTACTCGACAAGCGACCAGTTTTAACTGAAGAGTGTAAAAGTTTAAGAAGAGAGTTCAGATTTACAACGATGACGTCACCAGAGAAGTTTGATAATTTGCTGAGAGAAAATAAACACGCTGAAGAGCAATCGAATCATTTATTCGATCAATTGACAATTTCTTAAGACTAACTGGCTCACAGCTGGACTACTTTAAGCTACATGAAATCTGTATCCAGCTGCAAGAGCGTCTTCATAGCTTGGCGGTGGTGTCGCTGAACCAGGATAATCAATCAAGCCGGACGTTAGAATTGCTTCGAGATCGGCGATAGAGCTTTGACTCGTTGTGTCTGTGTTTGCTAGCTGCTGTTTTTCTTCACTCTTGAATTGGAGAATCAAAAGGCATAAGATCTGGATGATGAAGATCCCAACGAGGACGAGAGGGAAAAGTTCAAGTTCTCTTCTTAAGAAAGTTCGCCAAGCGAAGAATATCCACATCTGGACCCAGAAGACAGTTATATGCTGAATTTCGCTGCTAGAACGCTGAGAAAAGATGTGTTTAAGGAAGTCAGCTAGGCATTACGCGTCTCAACTTACATGTTTGATTGCCACTAGCAAGAACAACGAAGCAAAGATATTGGCAATCCAGAAAATAGCCAACAGCAACAACATATAGTCCACTCTATCGCCTACCACTGCTGCCTTGCCTAAAGTAAACAGAGATAACCAGGCAGCGGTGCATTGAACGACACCAATCACTCTTCCAATCCACACGAGCTACGGAGACAAAATAATGTTTAAATGATATGTTAATCCACCGTTTCAGCTACTTACTAATTCCATTTCTTATATTTGTGTATTTTGTTGTTGACGAAACCCTGCAAGTTTATGTTTGAGGGAATGACGAATTTTGAGCACGACGGTCGGAGTTAGATTTGTTGCTTTAAACAAAGTTCACTGTGCACTCAGCCGTTGCTTCCTCATAGCTTGGCGTTCGTGCTCGCCGTGGTCGCTTATTATAGCCTGCTTGATGAATAAAGCCAACAGAGAAGAACTGCGTCAAGGGTTTGGCTTCTGGAGCGCTGGGGAAATGTCCAATACAAGATTGATGTCAACAATGATGAATCGTCCCACTTACATTTCTGATTGCTTTAAACAAGTGAATAGATGCGATGATGTTTACAAGGCCGAGAATCATCAGCATGAGCCATGTTACACTGTCTATTTCGAGGAATTGCAATGGAACGAAGCCCAGAGACAACAGAAACAGCCACGCCACCACGTTGCACTGGAGAACACCGATGACTTGGCCAATGATTTGGAGCATAAGAACTTGATCTTGCCCTCTGAGACGATTTCTTACCACAGCCATTTCACAATCAGTCCTTTGAAGTTCACGATCCAAATTTTTAAAGACAGAGGACGATTCACAACAAACAGAATATTTTAAGCACATTAAGTCCGATCACTGCTAAGATTGTTTCAAATTTTGTGTTTCTTTCATCTTTTAATTATTGCGACAAACTTAAAACAAATGACCTCTAAAAATACTATGACCTTGTTTATTGAGCTGCATGCATTATTTACAACGTAGAATCGAATTTCACTTTTTGAATGCTGCATTTAGTTTTCTTGAGTTGAACTTTGATTCGGTCTGGAGTTGCTCACAGGAGATAAGATGGCAATTGAGTGTGCTTGTTGAGCAGCAAAACTAACACGGCCGTAAAAACGTAGAATCCGATCGGGGTGAACGGAATCAGCACTTTGACATGATACAAAAAGATTAAAATGTGCGCGGGCACTAACAGGACAAACCAAATCAGAATTTTGTTGCTGATGACGGCGTCCTGAGGAAATTAAAAGTTTTGAACTAAAATGCTAGCAAATGAAAATCCAACTTACTTGTGTAATGACTGTCAGGCTCATCACTGAACCCAAGTTGACCAGAATGAGTAAAACCGTCAGAAACATCCACAAGGTTTCCCATTCAATGCCAAGAGTGTGAAATGCGACCGAGAAAGAAACCACCGCGCAGACAATTGGTGATGTGACGAATGCTTCCACGTCAATCGGCTCCATATCAGAATCGTCCATCACGATAGCCCCGCAAAATTAGGATTTATTGATAACTTTGAAACGATGCGACACGAAAAGCTTGTTTACAAATGAGTCAGCAGCTTTAGGGAATAATATCAAAGTGCCACAAAGGAAATGGGAATAGTATCAAACCACCATGAACGAAAACACCAGAAATTCGTGTTATTCGATGAAAACCAACAAGTTCAAAATCGAAGAAAACCGTTAAAATTTCTTTTTATGACGTCGTCTTTTTAGAGCATAAGCATGAAATTGTTTCCATGTTTACACCTTATTAACAACGCCAAATGATGTTCCAGCATCTCCCTCATGGTTTATTCCAAGACAAAACCCTAATTTACATGCTGGTAAGAGATGGTGTTGTTGTTGTTTATTTTGGGCGCGTAAATTTCCATACTTTTTTTTTATAAAATTTAACGGTTTCTCCGATTTTGAATCTTGGTGGTTTTGTTCATGGTGTTTATGTTCATGGTGGTTATGTTCATGGTGGTTTAATACTATTAACGGTTTCGTTCATGTCACTTTGATATTATTCCCGCTTTCTGAAGTCGACGCTTATAAACTTTTACAATTTGTCCTATTTATCGTCGTTGAATCACCGTCAAACTGACCCACTATAGCATCTTTTCGTCACCAACCAGTTAGAATTGAAAACCATCGCGTTAACAGGTAAGCCGAGAGACTTGCGCAAATTTTGATGAAAAACATCAATTTCGCAAATCCATCAAGATAGCAATGTCGGCTTCATCATCATCCCACCAGACCAACGAGATCGAGCAGTCGAACGAAGAATTGCGCACCGAACGCAAAGAATTCAAGTGCTTGAAGAATGAGTTGGAAGCGGACTTTGACCCGAAGCTTTCATTTAATTGTCATCTCAACAACGCTGTCGCTGTCGATGGAGCTGTAAAATATGAAGTAAAGGAGGAGAACACTGCGGCTCCCGTCTTTGTCTCTAAGTGCAAGCAAGTCTGCCAGTTGACCGATGAAAAAAAAAGCTCCAAGAACGCAACAAAGTGTTGCTGGAGGAGATGGCACACACGGAAGACGAGAAGAAAAATGAGGAACGCCCAAAGAGACAGAGGACAATAAGAAATGACATCACGCCAACTTATATATCCTATATGACAGATTCAGCAGACGATTTAAGCGACAAAGATGATACGTGGAAGCCGACTCAATCGAGACATCGAACTAAGAAACGCACAAGCAAGAGAACACAAGCAAAAGAACTAAGAAACGCACAAGCAAGAGAACACAAGCAAAAGAACTAAGAAACACCAAATGCCGTTGCAAAGGAAGTTGTGCCACCAAGAAGTGCGGTTGCAACAAAAATGGCGCCGACTGCAGCTCTGCCAACTGTAAGTGCACCGCTGCATGCGTCAACCGACAACAGCTCCAAGGAAAGTGAAGAACCGGAGACTGTAAATAAATCATAAGCTGAAGACGGATCGCCAGCGAAGGTTTCCAAGTGAGTTGAGAGTTGAACTGAGATTTTAGGTTATTTACTAAACAATTTTTTTTATTTTAGGATGGCCGACTACAACATCGTCACTACTCCTTACTATCCTTACGAGGCAAAGAAGCGAA